>JAOUQT010063942.1:0-10453 GCA_025769995.1 Xyliphius kryptos
GAGCATACGGCTGTCGATTAGTGCAAGAGGCATCAGGACACCCTAAGCTAGTGGTCGATGATTAACTTAGATGTCGTTTCACCTGATATCCGACCCTATGTCTTGGACATTCGGGTGAAGAGATTTGCTGAGCCATCAACCAATTACCACCTGGTGGTAAGTTGTATCTGTTGGTGAAGGGGAAAGTAGGACATGCTGTCAAGCTGAAGAAGGAGTCCTATTGGGCCATGTTGGTTTCTGGGACTCTAGAGGCAGCTTATGGGTATCGGCAGGCCAGGCATGCGACAGCTTGGGAAGTTGTGGAGGCAATAACCCTGAAGTGAGAGGAGTTTAGTAAGGCCATGGAGGAGGACTACCGGTTGGCCTTGAAGAAATTGTGGCAAACCGTCCAGTGTGTCAGGAGGGGGAAACAGTACTCTGACTACATTGTTTTCAGGGTTTACAGGAGTTTGCCCAACTATTCCACAGGTGTTTTGTGGATTTGGAGGAGGCATTCGACTATGAACCTAGTGATTTTCTGTGGGGGTGCTTTGGGAGTATTAGGTACGGGGCTCTTTGTTAAGAGCCGTCTGGTCCCTGTATGAACTGAGCAGGTTCGCAATGCCGGCAGTAAATTTGACCCATTCCTGGTGCATGTTGGACTCGAACACCAGTCACTGGTTCTGTTCATAAATTTTATCGACAGAATTTCAAGGTGCAGACATGAGCTGGAAGGAATCCTGTTTGGGAACCAGAAGATTTTATTTATGCTTTTTGCATATGATGTTGTCCTGTTGGCTTGTTTAAGCTGAGACCTTGCATTAGGAAGATTTGCAGCTGAGTGAGAAGAAGCTAGGATAAGAATCAGCACCTCCAAGTCCAAGGCCACGGTTCTCGACCAGATAAGAGTGGATTGTTCTCTCCAGGTTGTTAGAGAAGTCCTTTCTCAAGCAGAGGAGTTTAAGGATCTCAGGATCTTTTTCACAAGTGAGGGATAGATGGAGCGTGAGATCGACAAGCGAATTGAGGCAGCCTCCACAGTGATGCCGTCGCTGTACCGGTCTGTCAAAGTAAAGAAGGAGCTGAGCCAAAAGGCAAAGCCTTTGATATACCTGTTGATCAAAATCCCAACCTGGCCCCAGATAAGCGGTATCAGATGGAAGGATCGATAGCTAGATGGATGGAGACTGCCATAATGTCTATGTTTCTCAGACACAATTAAAAACTATAAGGTTCAGCATTTAAATAAAAGAAGCAGTCCTTGTTTAAACAGTATCCCCATTAACAAGTTGTGCAGTTTTATTAGGTTGTACAGAGAATCTTGGTAAATCTGCCACAGTTCTTCTGCAGATTTTAATAGTCAAACTTGCTTTTCCGTTTTTTATAAGTGGTCTGTTAAATACTATATTATATTTCTTTGGCTTGCAAATATGTTTGCATTATTAATTGTTGGGAAAAGTCATGTTTGGAACTCTACTGTTATTTTGTACTGGCTCATTAATTATTTTATTAACAATAAACATCTCTATATACATCAGAGATATATATAGCTGGGCAGTGTACATACAGCTTATTAATATTTTCTGCACATCTTGCACTGAATAAGAAACAATGCTTGTTCCTTTGAATTTGTTTGTGCATGCATAGCAAGTTCATATATATGCATGCATAGCAGACATATATATCAGCCAATACCACTGACAAGTATTATGGTATTTTATGGCTATTGATGATGTAATTACAGTGGCACTTTTAAGGTCAGTTGGATATATAGGGCAGCAATAAACAGTCTTTTAGGCAGCAAGTGAAGTGTGAACAGAAGCAACATTGATGTATTGAAAGTAGTTAAACCAGGCAAGTTTAAGGATCTGAGCAACTTTGACCAGGGATATATTGTGATTGCAAATGACTAGGTCAGAATGTTTCCATGTTTCCATGATGTCAGGTCTGGTGAGGTTTGCTTGGTATGCAGCGGCTAGTATCTATCAAAATGTATCGATGGAAGCACAACATAAGAACTAACTACAGGGTTGTAAGCACCCAGGGCTCACTGGTGTTCAAGGGGAACAAATGCCCTGTTTATAGATCCTTATACACATTATTTAGCATGATTGGAGAAAGCACAATATATTTGTTAGTATGATACTAACTCACTGGACCAATTTCGCCACCTCACACACACACACACACAGCATTCTCAATATGATCTCAATAGTGGCAATAGATTACACATTACACATATTTACACACATCAATTCCCAGGTCCTTTCTATGTGGAGCTTGCATGTTTTCCTGTGTCTGCAGGGGTTCCCCCCACAGTCCAAAAACACAAATTAGGCTAATTAGTCTCTAAATTGGCACCCTGTGTTGTCAGCCATTAGTCTGACCAGCAACATAAGTCTGACCAGTCAGATTCATTTTTTTTGGTTGATATTTTTTATTTTATTTTATTCAAGAAGTATACAAAATATTTATGTGATAATAAACCTGTTGTGTGTTTAGGAAGGCCTGACTACACACCACTGATAAGCTGACCTATCATAACACTGCAGGTACTGTGTATTGTGTATAAATGTGTAAAATTAAATTAATTCATTCATTATCTTCCACATAATCCACATGGGGTCATGGCCAGCCATGGGGTAACAGCAATATTCAATCCCAAATCATTACTTCTAATGGCATGTTTTAAATGAACTGTTTAAATGTATATTTTATATGCATGTGTTATCTGATCAAATTCAAAATTATAATATTGTTGGAAGGTTGAATTACTATCAACGTTACCGATACAAGTAAAAGTGCATGAGCTCAAATAGAGCGCAACAACAACATCTGCCTTAAAGACATTCCCTCAGTGCACAGTAAAAAAAAGGAGTTTATAGCCACATAAAAGTGGCTCAGCATTTTAGATTAGCATGACATTCAGAAAGATATATTATTAGCTATTGGCTTTTATTGTTCTAATACAATTACAATACAATACAAAATATTGATGATAGCAGCAGATCTACAAGATCTCTGTAATATTATACATGTAAAGGGAAGGCTAGACATTACTAAAAATAATTATAGCGCTTATATGGTGAGATTTATAGTTTTCAAAAATGTTTTTTTTTTAAATAACATGCATTGACTGTATTTTATTGCGAAACCAGACTCATCCCATCAAATTTAAGAGCAAACACACTCTTCATTCACTTTTTATCATGCTTCAAAAAACAACTAAAATTGTTAAAGAAAAGGTAGAGTGTGTGTCAGTTTAGTTTTTCCTTAACCATAACCCTAGAAACTAATCTTAAATCTTGATACTTTCATCTAGAAACTCAATTTAAATTTCTGCTTTCTCATTTCTTAAACAAGTTCTTGTTCAAATTCTGGGAACAATTATTGAAAGTGTCCATTGAGATGCAGTATTAATTTGAGAAAAATGAATCCTTATTTATTATTATTTTTTTTTATTTTAATGTGGCCTCACGGCAAGAAGATCCCAGGTTCGAGCCCAGGGTGGGAAGACTCAGGAAATTTGTGTGTGGAAATTTTATGTTCTCCCTGCGCGGGTTTTCACTGCGTACTCTATAAAGGATTGTCTAGGGTTGCTCCTGCTCTTAAACCCAGAGTTGCCAGGTGGGCATCGGCTTCCCTGGGACCCTAAGCTAGGATTAAGAAGGTAAAGAAAATTAATAAAATGAATAAATGAATGAGTTTCTAAACAAAGTTTAAATGATGGGCAAGGGGCCCTCTCACTCACTTGGGTTAGCAATTATTTTATAACAGCTGAATTTTAATCTCCATCTTATTCCTTTCAGGAATTGCAAATCTAGTTTATGTTTGGGGTATCAATTTGAGACCGTACAGTGGTGATTAAAAATTTGTGAACCTTATATAATTTTCTATATTTATGCCTAAATATGACCTAAAACATAATTGAGTGGTAGATTACGAGAATCCAGTTCATATTTGTGAGTGGGAAAGTATGTGAACCTTTGCTTTCAATATCTTGTGTGACTCCCTGTGCAACAATAACTGTAACAAAATATTTACATTCTTTAACCATTCTTTGCTAGATCAACTGTACTTAGGATTGTTGTCTTATTGCGTTACCCACCTTTTCTTATGGTTTAGTTCATGGACAAACGTCCTGATATTAATTAGTATTTTCTGATATAATTCAGAATTGATTGTTATTAATTAATTATGGCAAGCTGTCATGAACTAGATGCAGCATACAGGCACAAACCATGATACTACCAACAACATGTTTCACAAAAGGGATCCATTTCTTACTAAGTAGTGTTTTTGTCAGAGAACGATCCCTGTTCTTTACATTAAACAGGGTGCCCACTTACACCTGATTGTCATTCCACTGAAAACACCTGACTCTAATTTGACCTTCAAATTAACTTATAATACTAGAGGTTCACATACATTTGCCACCCACAAATATGTAATATTGTAATATTGTCCTCGTAAATGACCACGTAAAATATTTTTGTCTTTTTATACATTTTTATAATATTTGTTTAATTGTGTTCTCTTTTTCTATTTTTAGAACTTCTGATGATGAAAATATAATGTTTTAGGACATATTTATGTAAAAATATAGAAATTTTAAAGGGTTCACAATCTTTCAAGCAATGGTAGCATGTTTTATCATAAGCACAGAAATTTTTTCAAAAAACATATAGATGATAGAGCTTGCCTATGCAATGTAATTTGGGAATACAACTCATAAATTCATTCTTTATTATATTCTGCTTAATCCGCTTAGTTGCAGGCCATCTTAGGGCACACACACACAAACACACACTAAGGGCTACTTTAGAGACACCGATTATTATAGCATGCATGGCTTTTGAATGCAGGAGGAAACTGGATCACCCAGACACTCCACATAGATCCAGGATCCCAACCGTCTTGTTGAGGGGTGACAGCACTACCCACTGCACCATCATGGTGCCTGGGAAAACAACTCAAATTTGAAATAACGTTTAAGTGCCTTGCTTTAAGGTGATCTTTAAAGGGGACATGTTTAAGGTTATATCTAGGATGTGGCAGCATCTGGCATGTTGCTCTGCCTCATCTAGATGGAGGTGACATCACCTGTCTTTGCATAGGAAGGTCGTGGCATTGATTTCAAATAAATTTTTATGTGCTGAAGATACCGATCTTAATGACTAGCCCTTGTAAGGTCAGGGATTAAACTGGCCCGGGTGCTAACAAAGACAGGGAAAATAAATTACACATATAAGTGAAGATTCATCCAGTAAAATCCAGGCTGTGTCTCGTATGTGTGTGCAATCATAATGTTAATAGAGGCTTCTGCAGTGTTGTTCTGGATCAGAGTAGATGACAGGGTTACACAGACAGACAATGAGATGAAAATAATAACACACAAATATATTCCTGTTGAACGGAATGTTTTAGGTGAGACAAAACATGTAGTATTACTAGGACAATAAAGACCCAGTCAAACTGGTAATCTTGCACAGATGGTCTAGTGCTTGATGTTCTAATCACGTTTTGTTGCATTTTCACAGCCTTGAATGCGCTGTGTACACAGCCATTGTTTGATGAGGAAAATTGAAGGCTTGCCTTGTAAACTGTCAGCGCTTGATGCCAAAGACGAGCTTCATCGAGTCCGTTTGAGCAGGACACTTTTTAAAAATAAATTAAAATAAAATCCTGTCACAAGAAATAAGAGAGTTTTGAGAATGAGGGTAAGGAATGACTGTGTTTTGTGGTGGAATGGCAGCTGCATGCAGTATATGGGCAAGCAGTAAAATGGCACACGGGGAATAGACTTTGGTTTACATGGACGAGACAATTTCTCTTCAGGGTTTTCTATGTAATTTAGGTTTAGCAATGTTCATCCTCTGACAATTGAAATGGAGGCTCCATGTAATTAACCTAGAAATAGGACGACACCATACCCTACCCAACCCTGTGATTCAGAGTAATACTGTCATCTTCTCTTCCGACAATTCAATTTAATACTTTCCCCCATTGTTCCTTTGAAAAAACACTTTAATGAAATCAAATTTAGGCACAATCCTCTTATCGGGTCACCATTTCAAGGCTAGATAACATCCTATGCCAGAGACTTATCTCTCTCCTGTAATTCTATATAATTATTATTTGCTTCAAGCTATAATTATGCAACAATTTTCATTATACTACATTGTATTAAAATATAGATTTCATTGCTACAATTTTGTGCTGCCTGTGTGTGTCATGTGATGAATTTGGTGTACCAGTTTGTCCAGATAAAGTGAACACTGAAAATTAATAGATTACTAAAACAATAAAAAATAATAATGGGGTCTCAGGTCAGCCATTGCTCACCCAGCAACTCTGGGTTCCAGGGCATGAAGAATAAAAAAGTCATGCGTTCTATTCCCGGGTGGGAAAGTCCGGGTACTTTGTGTGTAGAATTTGCATGTTCTCCCTTCAGTCCACAACAAGCATGAGGCTAATTGGTGTGTATTCTCTAGGAGCATTCCTACATACATTATCTATACCAATTTAATCCTACTCAGAGTCACAGGGAGATAGTGCCCAGCTGGCAGCAACCCTATACAGGTTCCACGTGACTCTGACTAAGATTAAGTGGGTATAGATAATGAATGAATGAATGAATCCCATTGATTTCCCATTGCTATATTTTGAGGACAGATGTGTAAATATTAAGCAACAACAATCATTATTTCTAGTTGATATTAATATCATAATATATTTTTATTACAATAATGTGGTCCACCACAAACATTATGCGTAATGCAGAGTATATATCTATATAACTCAAGGATGTTTTAGGTATTTTTTGTAGACAAAAATAATCAGGGTGTAAAATTTCATTTGAGCCTGAGAATAAACAGCAGAGTATAAAATCCAAACATTCTCAATCACAAACCAAGAAAAAGTTCAATATTTAACCATCATCTGGGGTTCTGCAGGGCCATTATTGAAACATTATCAGTCAAAAGTTACAATAATCAACAGTGTTCCTTACAGTGATATGCTCACTAAAAAGCTGATGCTTAAAATTCAGTATGCAGAGGAATACAATCCAAGGGTGTTGTTTTGTTACATGGTTCCCTGAACAAAGGCCTAATGTGATAAAAAATCACATCTGATGAAGAGGTGAAGAGAGATGTGATTTGCAGCATCATCAACTGAATTTTTTTAAATAAAGAAATACAAAAGTTGTTGGCAGATGGACAAAGAATATCAAGAATTGTGGCTGTGGATGTAAAAATATGATGCAGTTTGACAAAAAATCTTCTTATTCATTTTTCATCCAATAATTTGTCAAGTAAAGCACCTTTATCTGCTTTTGTATAAAATATGCTTTATTAATAATACATATTTTTAATTAAGTGATTTCTACAGTCAAAGTGCAGATCATTTTGCCTCAAACCATTGCAAACGTCCCTTTATTAGATACACCTGTTCAGCTGTTTGTTAACACAACTTTTTAATGCAACTCAATGCATTCAGACATCCAGAGGTGGTAAAGACAATTTACTGAAGTGCAAACCGATCATCAGAATGAGGAAGAAAGGTGATTTAGGTGACTTTCAATGTGGCATGTTTTTTGTTGTCACAAACAGATTGATAGAAAGGCAACAGTATATTTATAATATCATCCACTCGTTACAACCAGTAATTCAGAATACCATCTCTGATAAAAATATGCCATGAAGAATAAAGGCAGTTCTGAAGGCAAAAACAGGTCAAACCTTTTACTTGCAATGTGTCTAATAAAGTGGCCAGTGAGTGTATGTTTGACTATATAATTTAAAAAGCAGACTAGATAGCTTAGTTACCGGACTGTGCTGCTGAAGCCCTAGTACCTGGTGTTTGACTTACTAAGCCTGCCATAACGGACAAGAGATTGGGATGCTCAGTCAGTTTAATCTCAGGAGCACATCTGTGCGGACAACCATTGCAAAGACACGTTGCAAAGAAAAATTAAGAGCCAGTGTAATATGAAAATCTATTGTCCAACAACAATAAATGTCCTCTTTCTATAAAATATTTTTATTTCATAGTGAGTAGGTGGATGCAAAATATTTGTGGTAACAGTATTGTCCTTTGAGACATGGGAAAAAATTATGCATAATTACTGAACGTACAGCTGTGGCGTAGAGCCATGTGCTGTATATTAATGTCAGTCTGTCATAAAACATGTAAGTATAGCACAAGATTTGTTATTTGTATCTGACTTAGCACTTCAGAGGCATACATAAATGCATAGAGTAGTGAAAATGAAGAATGAATAAAGCACTGTACGCCTTTAGAAAAAACATGAATCAGAATGGCACGTGTCAAAGTGTTTTATACGGGTAGCAATTACACTACACACACAGTTACACTACACTACAACAGTTACTAATGCTTGATTTCTTAAAAGGCAGCCTATCATTTCATGGGTAAAGAACACAGAAAGATAAAACTGTTCCGATGGCTTTCCAATGCTGAGAAACTGTATCTGTTCAAAAGTGCGTATAAAGAGACTTTAACAGAAACAATAATGTATTGTTGAACTGATCCTTGTTCCACTACTGTCCAAACCATACTGTTATACAGATATTTTCCCTAGTCAATCTCAAACATTCATCTATGGTGAAATATTTAAAAATTAATCCTTCTGACACATTTTGACCAAATAAATAGAAGTAGTTCAACATGATAATGAGTATTTTTCTTGTATGGAAATTTTTAGAACTGTTGAACATTGGGTCAAACTAGGCAGATAGAGATATCACAGGAAAAAAGAAACTTTGATCTCTGACTAGCCAAGGGTGATGCTAAACACACAACCCCGAAATAAGAAAATGGAAATTAGGAATAAATGCTAAGAAGTGCTGGAATAACACAAAAAGGCTTTGTAATGCATTACGGCATTAATAACCCTGACACTGGTACTGGATGTTAGATTGATTAAACACACATGAATAGCCTTTCAGACCAGGGCAATGATTTTTTTCTTCTCTTTTATCAACTCTGAGTTCATTGACACTATTGCAGCAGCACATTGCAGGAAGAGTTGTTAAAAGAGTTTCTTGAAAATGAGCAACTGATATTTGCTTGAGGAAGGCGATACAAATTGGTGTTAGAATTTACTAACTTTTAAACAGACAGATGCACATTATTGTAAATCAAATCAAATTTTATTACTCGCTTACATAGCCATACACTTCTTTGCATGCACCATACATACGGGGCAGTCGTAGGCTTGTGGTTAAGGAACCAGCCTTTGCGACCAAGAAGGTCCCTGGTTTGATTCCAAGTACCGACAAGTCATGGCTGAAGTGCCCTTGGACAAGGCAGTTGCTCCCCGGACACTGTGCTGGCTGCTCACTGCTCCGGTAATGTGTGCTCACCTGTTTGTGTCTATGTGTGTGTTTCACTGCACGGATGGGTTAAATGCAGAGGACCAATTCCGCTGTGTGCAAACATCATTCACAATGAAATGTGTTGATGACTGTCTTCTCCATTGGCCGAACATTTAATTCATTAATGCATTATCTTCCAATTATTCCATATTTGGTTATGCCCAGCTGATTCGCACCCAGTAACTCTGGGCACAAGGGCAGGAACTATCCATCGTATCCATTGACTCCATCCCAATTCAGTGTAGGACACACACAGTCAAACACATATACACACTAAGGGCCACTAAGGAATTCCAATTAAACCAACATGTATGTCTTTAAAAATTCAGGAGTAGACCAGAGCACCCAGAGAAAACTCTGCTAACACGGAGACAACATGCAAACTCCACAAACAAATTTCCACTGCCATCACACCCAGCAATTGAACCTGGGTCCTTGTGAGGTGACAGAACTGCAGACTGTGACACCACCACAACTTCCCCTATTTTAATAGAAACCCAATTTGGATTAATAATTCAAACTCATTGTCATTCTCAACTGTAATTTGTTTGCTGTGTATTTTTGTGGTTTGCTAAAACAAAAAAGAAACTTAAACATAAACCTAATACTAATCGTAAATGTTCAGTGCTTTTTTTATTCACATTGTCTATTCACAGTATGCATGCGTGGACAGGTTTTTACATGGTCACAGTTTTAGTGAGGTCATAGAGAGAGAGAGAGAGATATGCAAAATCTGATTTTAATTTATGTTTTTGGATCAGCATAATAGATGTAATTCCAAGGACAAGAGGAACCCGAGGAAATCATATTGTTGTACATGTGTAAAGGTTTGTTAGAGGTCTGTTAGTATTCATACTGTAGATACAAACAAGGATACTGACACATAAGCCATACTTGTAGACGTCTTGTAGAAAAATCCTCAATTGTTTTATTGTGTATTTTCTACTGAGACTGGGACCATTGTCATGTCACCTGACCAGACAGATGACTACAGAGTACTTTGGAAGACAGTAGTGTTCATGGTCAAGTAAATGACTACAAATGCCTAGTTCCAAAGTCCAAATTTTTACCCC
>JAOUQT010063951.1:0-10452 GCA_025769995.1 Xyliphius kryptos
TGTGAAATCAACCTGTCCAGTTAGGAAGCAAGACTGATTGTGAATCAGTTTCACTTGCTGTTCTGCAAATGGAACAGACAACAGGTAGAAATGAGAGGCACTTAGCAAGACCACACACCTTTTCTCTGTTCTCATCCTTTCTGCCTGATGTTTTGGTCACTTTTGCATTTTGTCAGTTCTCTCACCATAGAGGTAGCATGAGGCGGTGTCTACAACCCACTGGTGAAGAAGAAGGTTTGCTGTGTCTGTCAGCACAGTTTCCAGAACATGGAGCAGATCTAACCACCTGTATCTATTCATTCACTATCTTTCACTTATTACTCTATTAGGGTCGCGTTGGGGTTCCCCATGCCTATCCATGGGAGAATGTTTCAGGTGTTGGGCGGATACACCAAGGACAGTGCACAAATCCATCGCTGGGCACACACTTACTCACATACACACTATACGGGGCAATTTAGAGCATTTAATTTACCTTGCATCCATGTTTTTGGACTGTAAGAGAAAATCGGAGAACCCGGAGAAAACCTACGCAGACACGGGGAGAACATAGAAATTCCACCCAGATTGGGATTTGAACCGGGAATCCCCAGCCATGAGAGGCGAATGTGCAAACCACTAAGCCACAGTGTCGCCACCTGTATCTATATTATCTCAAATAACTTCTTCCACGTTCTTAGCATATTATTCTTGATAGCATATCATAACAGATCATTCCAACCTGCTGTATATCCTTCCTAGCTTAATTCCTCTGCTTGGCCAAGTTTGTAGGTTCGGCTGAGTTTTTCCAAGGATTGTATCCAACCTCTCAGTCACACAGCCTGTCCAACCAGCACCTGTTTCACCTTTTCTCTAAATTTCACACCACACTCTTCTTCCTTTAAACTCCACCATCTGATACCTCAATGCTTTCAGTCTCTTTCTCTTCTTTACCACCACGACATTCTACAAACCACCATTCGATGTTGTCTGACTACAGTCTCCCCTGCGACCACCCTACGGTCTTGAATCTCCTTTCGTCACCTTCATGAGATATAATTAATTTGTGTGCCATTTGCCCCATTCTTATACATTAATGTGTGTTCCTATTGGTTCACACCATTTGCATCTTTTTTGCGATATCTACCACCTTTGGCCATTCCTGACTCCATATTGCCTCAACATCTTTTCATCAACCTCTATTCCCTTCACAAACATGCCCATTAAAGTCAAATCCAAGTCATAACATTCTCCTCTTTTGGTAGTTTCACTATTAAATTCACTCCAGAAATTATGCACTGAAGACGTTTATATTTATTCATTTGTAAGTTGGATAAAAACGTCTGCTAAATGAGAAAACAACGCAAGTCAGTAGTTAAGGACGAACCAGTTACACTGCAATATAATCCACCATGATCATTATCCAATCGGGTTTTGAGTCTAAATTCACCTTAATTATTATTATTATTATTTTTTAAATATCAAGTGCTTCTGGAAGACATGTGTTTTAAGTTACTTCTTTAAAATGCCTGAACATTACTGACAGAGTTACTGTGTTTAGCTGTGGTGAACTATATGGAGTGAGAATTAGCTCCTCGGTGAGTTTGAATCACATTTGTTACGAGGGCACAGTGAATGATTTGGGGTGTACTTTTTAGGAACTGAGTTAACACTAAAGGTTTAAAATCCTAATCACAACAACACCAGGTTTTTCAAACCCTTAAAGGGTCAGATATTGGTATACATAACGAGCCCCAGCCCATCCACTCCAGCAGCAAATGTGTGTCTTGTTTACCAATGACGAAAATAAGGACTGACTTCTTTCACACACAAAAAGTGTTAGACTAAAATAAAAGTAGTTTCTGTTTGAACAATATTTTTTGAAAATAAAAACATACCGACAGTTCTACCTTACTGTCTCTGTGTCTCTTATTTCTCAATGACGGAAAACAGGATGCAGTCAAATGATGGGTGTTTGTCTATCAGCAATAAATCTTTAGCGCAGCAGCCCCTGCACCTGCAATAAATCCAATATATTATATAAACCTAAAACATAAAAAGTATGGTTGGATATATTTCTTTCTGTTGGCATGTAAACTGAATTATTCTGCCACCCATACACCATTGGAGAAACATTTTGAGTGGCAGTTCAATAAGTGTATGGAAGTACACTTACAGAATATACGGAAGTACACTTACGGAATATACGGAAGTACACTTACGGAATATGCGGAAGTACCTGGGGTTTTATCCAGAGTTAGTGTCTGTACATTATATGTTTTATTTGCGTCTCTGCGTCTCTTATTTATTAATGACGGAAAAAAGATGATTGGTGTTTGTCTTTCAGCAATAAAACTTTAAAACTTTAACATTTTGAAAGCTTCTCCTAACCCTAAACCTAGACAAACAGGGGACGGGATTCTTTGTCTAGACGCTTTACGGCTCATTAGTATAACAATAGACGTAAAGAAACATTTTGTCGTCCGTCTTCGTAGTGTTATGGTAGGGGGGGCATATCCAGAGATTGTCCTGTAAGCCAGAGTCAGCGCCTTGAACTGAATGCAAGCAGCTATAGAGAGCTAATGAAAAGAGGTGTAATGGAGTGATATGAGTTAGCTTGCGCTGGTTGAACACAAGTCGGGCTGCTTAGTTAGTAGCTGTAAAGGCCTGATTATGCAGGCTGAGCAACCGGCACCACGATCCTGCTATCTGCAAAGTGCTGTTAGTCTTGTCCATTATGCTAAGATGGTCGTAGGTCATAACACGCTCACCAAATGTTGTCCGTTGCCGTATTCCAAAGATTATCCTGATGCTAACTTCCTGCTGGCATGGAAGATGCAGCTCTCACCCGTTAAATTATGCTCTTTCTGAGTGACTGTGGAGAACAAGGGTTTCCCCCAGTGTTCCTGCATTCTGGGTGTAGCAGCATCAGGGCCAGATCAGTAAGCAACCTTTGTTTGGTGTTTCTTAAATTTATTTTGTGTAGGGTGCGCATAGCTCATGGTATTTATTAGCATGGTCCGTGCTGCAGCATCAGCACTGGATTGGTACACACCCTTTTTGCTTTTGGTTTCCTTTATTTATTTTGTATACAGTGTATATGTTCTCTAAGGTAAATCTCTTTGTGCACACACAATAGTAAGAGTAGCATGCCACCTACAGTATGGTTTGGTTTGTTGGGGTCACATGTGCATCCAAGGTTTTGTTAACGCTATGCAGACTGCACGCCATGAAATACTTCATGTTTATTGAAATTAACCTTTCAAACTTGTAATTGTCACTCGTTTTCGGTCTTGAAGTCTGGAATGCATACATTGTACCATCTTCAGTACCCATTAACAATATACCAAGAAAAAAATTGTTCGTCGCTTTGACAAATTCAACTGGAAATTTAAGTAAGCAACAAATGTATATTTTAATGTTTAGTCAGTAAGCAGACACTAAATAAAACTTTATTTAGACGCTATATTAACTTTAAGGCCTGTATATTTTAAGAAGTGACTTTCAGGGTTTGGGAAAATTAGAAATTATAGTGATACAGTGTTATCACTATCGTCATTTGATTAATGAAGGCCTCGGTTGCGCATAACATTTAATATATTTAAAAACGTACTTTGTTCCTTTTAACACACATTGTCACATCATGTGATCACTAAATTAGCATTTAATTTCATCAAGTTTTTAGATAAGCGCATGGCGCATTTTAGGGTAGAACCAACAAATGAGTGACTTTAAAAACATCTCTAAGTTTCATTGTAATGTTTGCTTGCATACTCGTTGTAAGACCAGATTCATTCAAAATGTTTTGTTTATTGTGCAAAGAAACCAAAGTTTCTCTATTAATAGATACATAACTGAAATATGAAGGTAATGAAGTCATTAACCAAACACACTGAACTATAACTGCACCACATAAGTTACATGTTACAACTGAATTATAATTAATTGCAATAAATATCTTAAATTACATGTTACTGATTAAATTAAGTCTGATAAATAACACAAAAGGCACCATAGTGAAATACATAACAGTTGACTTTGTCTTACTACATATACACTTAATGATTTCCAGATGTCTCATCCTGTATGTCATGCTGTGCAGCTGTGAGGGCTTTATGATACACAGAGAGAAAATCGATCACTGCTCCACCCTGGATTGTGCTGTTTTTAACCTGAATGGGATGACAGGGATAAATTGATCAGATAAAAATGGATGGTAGTAATTTCAGTGTTTGATGTTCAGATATTCTTCAGAACTCAAATCAAGTACTGATGAATCCATTTAAATTATATAAGATGATAATGACTAAAATAATTAACTTACTTGGGTTTCTATGTTGGAAATCTCTTGAAGCTGTTTCCACACAACTTGTACTTTTGCATATTTTTTTGTTTTTAGCTCCTCCACACTTCTCAGTAGAAAATTCAGGCTAATCTTGGACCCCTTAGTGTTGTGTAGCATGTCCATAAAGATGTCCGTGTAAACATTCAGCATGCGCAGTAGCACCAGCTTCTCACAAGTACATGGACCCTGAAGATTTAAATGAATGAGCGTCATTAGTGACACTTTTTAGACTTTTAATTACTTTGTTGTGAGAGAAGCTGCCTAACTTACCTCTTGTTTTCCCAGGAGTGTAGCAAAAACGGCTTTTCCCACCCAGTCTGTGCCTAACAAACCCTGTTGATATCATACATCTAATGACTGATGTGTTAACATGCAAACCTTATCTAATACCATTAGCACAACTAGCTCTTAGTCATTGCAACATCTTTTGGCAAATGTGCACCCAGTAACATTATCAACTGTCTCTCGGTCCATAAACATTTTGTTTATAACACAAATCCAGGATTCAATATTATTACATGAGCAATAAATATTATATGCTGGTTTAGCAATCAGATTTTCTGATGCAAATGCAAAAAAAAAAAATGAGTCAAAGTCTTTTTCAGTAGTTTTTCACTCAATTTTAACACATGGTTTCAAAATTTTCAAGTTGAAAAATCTATTAAAATTACTTACGTTTTGCTTTTGCAGCGTTTCAATGGCTCGTGTCAGGTTATGATGCCTGTGTCCATTCACTGAGGCAGTGATTAAAAGCCCACACAACAGCCTTAGGATAAACCAACAATCCATTCTCAGTGCCTTTTGGCAAATAATGCGAGAGTGAGCAAGTGAATGTCGTTCAGAATAATGGGTCAGGGGATTTATATAGAACACCTTGAGAGGGCGTATGGTTTTGGGGTTTCTGTGGGCTCCTCATCTTTGAAGGTTTCTTTTAAATCTGAGACGAGTTGCTCCTAAATGCCTGATTCAGTAACCACCACAACAGTGAAAATTTCCTCATTTGGATGTTCAGTTAGAGGCCTTGGACTCAGGTGGGGATAAGAAAGCCTGCTCGTGAGTGGCCTTGAGACTAAAAGTTCTGAGAAACACAGTTGCTGAATCAACCAACTATCTAGCAGTTTTGATTCTTAACACTTGATGCTATTGCAACCACAAATAATCATTTCCATACAGCATTCAAAAATACTTTCTAAGCATTTAGCATTAGTGATGTTAATGAGTACATTAGGCATGATATTAATTTTCACCATAATGTATGTATTTTATTGGTGCAACACTTTGTCACACTGTTTATTAATTGTATAAATTGGTGCATGCAGCAGTTCCTTTTTGACTTAATGCTAGCAATGCTAATAGAGATGAGAGAGATTTAAAGATTTAAAAGATTATTTTTACATACATGTGAGGTAATTGAAATGAAAAGATAGACATTTTCTCAGGTTTATTTTAGCAGCTAGTTAAAATTTGCGTGTACAACATTCTTTGACCACATACTTTTTCAGAACAGTTTAGAATTCCCCTGCAGTGTTTTTTGTGGCAGAGAGCAAACTACAGTTCCTTGAAATTCACTTCTATTAAACGATGGATGGTTGGATGAATGAGAATTGAACACATTCTGAGGAAAGGTTCTCACATTGGGTGGTCAACTTATTTGTTTTTGGTCGTTGTTTTGTTGCATGACCCAGTTTCTCTGCAGATTCAGTTCACAGATAAATGCTGACATTTTCCCTTCAGAATTCACTTGTATGATTCAATGAGCTAGTGATGGCAATGCATTGCTTTTCTTTCTTTTAACAGAACACTTTATGTTTAAAGCTTAATTGTCCACAAAACTCACTTTTAAAAGCTTTTAGTTATGTGTACATGGAATCTTTTGTGAAATGTAGATTATGTACCTTGCACTTGCAACCCTGGCATGCACAACTATTCTTGATTATTGTTACTCTAATGCTTTAAATGGTGCATTTAATTGCCTTAAAGTTAGGTTCCTTTGTGTGTTTTTGTTAGTTGACCACTCTCGGAAGTGTAACAATGCTCATAAAATCCTTCATTTGTACCTAGTGTTACCTTTTTCTTTCCTGGGTCGGGGACTTTTGTTTTATAAAGTGTGTGCTCCTGTTTGTACCCTGTGCTGTCTCGTTTATGTCACACGTTGGCGGTTTCCTGTGTTGCTTTGTATATTTTTTTTCTTTTTTCCTAACAAATGTGGCATCCCTGCTCCACTCGGCACCATGGCCCTTACTATTGGACTACATGATTATGACAAGTATCATCAAACCAGTTCATTCCGCAATCATTTTTTAAAATATATAACAAGAATCTGTGGAGGGCGGCATGGTGGCTTAGTGGTAAGCACGTTTGCCTCTTAGCACTGTGGATTTCCGGCACGAGTCCCCATCTGGGTGGAGTTTCCATGTTCTCCCCGTGTCCGCGTGGGTTTCCTCTGGGTTTTCCGGTTTCCTTCCACAGTCCAAAAACACGGATTCCAGTTAAATTGAATGCTCTAAATTGCCCCATATATGTGTTTGTGTGAGTGAGTGTGTGCCCAGCGATGGATTGGCGCACTTTCCTGGGTGTATCTGCCCAGCGCTTGAGATGTTCTCCCCTGGATGGGCCTGGGGAATCCCACCGTGACCCTAGTAAAAAAATAAGCGGAAGATAATGGATGGATGGAAGTGTTTGTGAAAAAAAGTGTGTTTTGCGAATTTTGTTGAAAATGCTGAGTGACTTAGCCTTACAGACAGTGTTGGGAAGGTTGTTCCACCATTTAGCAATGTTGAATTAAATAGAGCGAGAATTAGCACCATGGTGATTTGAAATGAAATCACCAAGCGACATTCATCACTAGAGCACAGTGAACGCGTTATAGTGCATTTAGGGAAAATGGATTGAAGGTAAGCGGGGGCAGATCCACAGTCAACTACAGAAAGCCGTGCTGTCTCAGTGGAGTGACCACACCTAAAGACAGACTGATTGGGATCAAAGAATTTGTTTTGTGTGTGAAACCTGTAGACGTGGAGCTACCCACTCGTTTAAGTGTTTTAGATGGGTTAACGTGATACAGGCCTGTAGCTTTCGACCAAATTTGGGTGAGCGTTGGCTTTTATTTAAGCTTAATCTTAAATTCAACTCCATGGGAACCTGTTTACACTAGCGTGTTTTAAACTGGCATAAAATAATTTGCATCATAATTGCCTATAGCACCAAATTTAGCGCCAGTTTTCCAACTTCAACAATCAGACCTCTACAATTGGTTAAAAACTCTGCATCCCTACTCGTGTTCAACCAGACAAAGCGAATTCATCTCACTCCATTGGCTGCCTGTAGCTGCTCGCATTCAATACAAGGTACTGACTCTGGCCTACAGAACAGTATCTGGATCTGGCCCCTCTTACCTTCAGTCCATCTTTACTAAATACACCTCGACTCGTTCACTGAGCTCTAGTAATGAATGTTGCCTGGTGATTCCAACTCACCAAGGCGCTAATTCTCACTGCATTTCATTCACCACTGCTAAATGGTGGAACGACCTTCCCAACAACATCCCTAAGGCTGAGTTATAATTGCTATAATTATTTTTATTTTAAGACAGATTGAGTAATGCGCAGGGTAGATGCTACTGCTGTTTTTCCTAAAACTAATGACTTGTGTTATCTCATTTGTAAGTCAGGTTGGATAAAAGTGTCTGTTAAATGACTGAATGTATATGCAATGAAATTAACGAAAAAATTCCTAATCTAAATACTGTCACCTTTAATGACATTTCTATAATTTCAAGCATTGTTTTTCATGTTTCCCATGCACAGTAGCCTACATGTTTTTATTGCTTAAAAGTCTGCTGACTCAGTTGTTCCAACCCTCTAACATAGGGGGGGTGCCTACTGTTAAGAATTTTAGAAAAAAAAGGGTCATTATATATTAAATTTTCAATCTAAATGTATGTCATTGCATAGGTCAAGCAATTTGAATCATCCTCGACATTTAGCGAATTTATACAAAATCTTTAGACAAGTATACTTTTTTCAGGTGTGAGCCCGTTATAATGGCATGAAATAAAAATATCAGTCTAAATCTTGAAGAAAACTGATCTTGCTGGTTAATAATCTATAAAGCAATTAAAAACCACTTTAAATCCACCATTTGTGCAATAAAATTATTGTAAATTGTTAATGTTTTAAGACAGCTGCCAGACATGCACAGCATGTCCACAAAAATGACCCATGCTAAACCTCCAAGTCTGACAAACGTAATAGCCAGAGGATTTAGAAAACTTGCAATCAAAAATACTTCATTACACATCCATTTACAATAATCATTCACATCTTTTACAAAAATCATTACATTGTAATAGTATTTAAAAGCCATTTACAATCAAATCCAGTCTATTAAAAACTGCAAAAGCACATTTTATTTGTCTTGTACATTTTATTTATGATGTATTTTTTATAGCAAATTTCAGAGTAATGACCCACAATACTTACTTGTACACTTGATTCTTGGGATGATGGAAAATGTAAAGACAGAGACCTGTGTGATAAAACACTGAACTAACAAACCTGTACAATTGAAGAAGACACACTTGATACTGAGCAATCTTGGGTTTTTTAACTGTTACGTGGCACGAAACGCTGATAAAAAATGTGGGGCATGCCAGACCAGACCACATGAGACAGATCCACAGGAGATAAATAATATTTTGAATACTTATTTAGATAGCATAACAATAAGGTACATGCACATCCTACATACCACGCATGGTGCCTGATGATCCTCAGATGCACAGGTGACACCTCCAAACAACTCACACCTCAGGTGGCACACTACTGGTGTTCTCTACTTTGCAAATGGAACAAATCATGGATGCCCTTGAGCCTTATCCCTGTGCCAGCGCCATGCACACCATGTGGAAAAAAGCTTCTAGCCAAAGGCATCATGTTACAATAACATTTGGTTGGCAATTACTTATGTAATTATTGAAGATGAGGGAATTATCCCAACAATTCCCAATTTTTGGTAAGTGGTACTACATTCATTCATTCATTATCTTCCGCTTATTCCTTTATGAGGGTTGCTGTGGGGTTCCCCATGCCCATCCAGGGGAGAACTTCTCGGGCGCTGGGCAGATACACCCAGGACAGGGCGCCAATCCTTCGCTGCTACACATTCACTCACACAGCCACACACACATACACACACTATACAGGGCAATTTAGAGTATTTAATTTACCTTGAATCCATGTTTTTGGGATGTGGGAGGAAACCTGAGAACCCGGAGGAAACCCACGCAGACATGGGGAGAAAATGGAAACTCCAACCAGATTGGGATTTGAACCAGGAATCCCCAGCTCTGAGAGGCAACGTGCTAACAACTTAGCCACTACAAGTGGTACTACATAACTGCACAAAAAACATTGCATAAGCTGTAACTGAAGGCGGATTTACTGTAGTTTCTCTTTTCTGTTTATACGTTTATGGTTTGTGCTGTAGATTATTGGAAGCTATAGTGAAACATTCTTTATGGGCTGCTTGTCTGTTTTAAAAGTATATTGTAGTAAATTTAGTAAATTTTCTTCTACTACCGCAGGACCTACAAGGCTGAAATTTGACATCGTAATTGCCTACAATGTCCTTAAAAAAATTAACTGTTTCTCCACTTCCTACAATCGATTGTTCATTTGATATCGCCATTGAATGCGGGACCCCTACATTGTCACCTCACGGTCTTCCTTAGTACCTACAGATCTAAAGTTTGGCTCCTTCATTTCATATCATGTCCTTAAAATAATTAATGGCATCTCACTTTCCTAAATTCGATGGTTTGATCGATATTGCCATTGCGTGTACGACCCCTCCAGTGTTACATTGGGATCATTCAGAGTATCTACAAGGCTAAAACTTGTCTTTATTAGCTACCATGTCATTGAAAAAACGGGTTCTCGCTTTCCTATGTTTTCTATCGCCAACAAACGCAACACATCTGATGGATTGGGGTCTTTGCGAGTACCTATACACCTGAAACTTATCTCCGTCATTCCTTCAATCTGAAGGTTGGGGTTCAAATCCCAGGTCCACTGAAGTTACCAACGTGGGTCCTTGAGCAAGACCCTTAACCCTCATTGCTCCAGGGT
>JAOUQT010063962.1:0-10452 GCA_025769995.1 Xyliphius kryptos
AGACAGGCCAGTACACCAGGAGACATGGAGGGGGCCGTAGGAGAGAACATCCGCCGCCTCATCAGGAGCATGCCCAGACGTTGTAGGGAGGTCATACAGGTACGTGGAGGTCACACACAGTACTGAGCCTCATTTGAACTTGTCTTGAAAAATTTCACTGAAGTTGGATCAGCCTGTCATTTGATTTTCCACTTGGATTCCAAATCCAGATCTCAATTCAATAATAATCTTGATTTACATTTTTTTTTACATTGATTTGATTTACGAACCACTAAATAGAGATTTCCAACTGAAATGTTTCATTAATTGCCATTTATTTTTTTACACACACACAAAAGTTTGGGATCACTTGCAAATTTCCCTTTGTAATTCTAGTTTAGTATTTGAAGCATCAGCAGTTGTTGGCTTGCTTCTTTAGATACCCATCAGTCCATTGTTGTGTTAAGGAAGGAAGGCTATTTAATGCGAGATATTGCCAAGAAACTGAAAATATCTTACCATGCTGTTAACCACCCCCTTCGAAGAGTGACAAACTAGCTCTAACAAGGACAGAAAAGAAGTGGGAGGCCCCGATGCACAATTGTGCAAGAAGATAAATATGTTAAGAGTGTGCAGAGAAAGACGCTTCACAGGCTGTCAACTGACCACTGCACTGAATGGATCCCGTCAAACACAAGTGTCAGCATCAACGGTCAAGGGGTGAATTCAGGATGCTGGACTTCATGGCAGAACTGCCAAAAAAAAAAAAGACAAAATTCCTCTGTGTGTAAGGACCGAAGGCAAAATAGATCATTGAGAGAAACTGTTTATACATTCTAAAGAACACTGGTTACTGTTAAAACGGAAGTAATTAATCTTTTTGAAGCACATACTGCTGACTGAATGTGCACACTATTAGTTTCGGCCTATTGCAAAAGATAAAATATCTACAGACCATGACTAATAAAATAACGCGAGTCATCTGCCTGAAGGAAAAACGGGGCTTGGTGAGATTCTGTTTTCGGATCATAGTTCTGAATAAGCGGCAATCAGTTCTCGTAAGATGTGCGTGTGTGGTGGGGTAATGTAAATGTGAGATGGATGCATTTGTGTCTTCCTTCATTGAACCACCACTATTCATGTTTTAACACTAATAAAAAAACAACAGCATTATTTCATTTGGCATGGAAATGCAGTTTTATGTAGACATGGTCACATGTTAAAAGGTTCGTCGAAAGATGGCAAGGAACTAAACAGTGGGACAGAAATCCAACTTAAAAGCATTGTTTACAAAAAAGTAGAAAACAAAGAAAATTCTTGTTTTTGGTAAAGAAACCAGGTTTGTCAGCTGCCATTACAATCTAATGCTGATAAAGATTGCCTTGCCTCTAATAAACAACCAGTGGTACAAAAGACACGAAGATAAGAGTTAGATCTTGCTAATAGACAATGCACAATGATGGTCAAAGTTGAAATAGTCTTGCTTGTGAATTGCAATCAGTGACAGAGAGGGGGGTCTACATATACATAGAACATAGTAATATACACAAAAACGTTTCCCACCTTATATATCCGGGTACCACACTCTGAATTGGCCGGGGGTATCCCCTTCCGCCCATATAGATATCCCATATCCATCCAGACGGAGCAGAAAGGTGGAGTGCAGCGCCTTCTGGATATAGGAGGTGGGCTACTTTTTTGAAGTATTTAATGATATTACTATATATCAGGATATTTGCTTATGCATTTACAAAGCAAAAGAAACTTGCTTTGAGAAATCAACTCGAACAACATTCATTTGTAGCAACTGCGGTTACAGGTTCAAGTTTTAATTAACATGCACCTCAGCAGAAGCATCTGTGGTTAACGGTACCCCTCAGAATGTACAGCACGCAAACAAAGTCCCTGGAAATGTTCCTCAAATGTTTGTAATGATTAATAGACAAGATGAAAGAAAATGTATATTGGAAGCAATCGATACAGAGAACAAAAAATCTAATAACAGAAACAAAGTAATTTCTGGACATGACCCATATGCCTCGACTTTGTATATATGCTTTTGATTAGAAACCTTTTAAGTGCAAACGTGACCCCAAACGTGGGCAGGAAGAACATAAACCTTTATTTTATGACTGGCAAGATTGCTTTCAGAGTGGCTTCTGTGCCCTCTCCACGCATGTGCGTGTGGACTACGAAGGGCATTATTAAAGCATCGTAGATGATTAATAAAACCCCAAAAATATAAAACACTGCCGCTGGGATGACTAAACGGAAGGCCGAAGCCAGAAGTCCACTGTGGTTTTAGGGTGTGGACTTGAATTGGACACACAAATACATAAACAAACATTCTAGTTTGACAAAAAAAAAAAAAAAACACTCACACAATACACAGATGCATACGCTATACACAGACATTCCCTTGCTTATTGCAGCAATAATAAAAGGGTTTATTTGGATAAGTAAAACCTGGACGTCGTCTTTGGGTGACACCTGAAATGTGGAGGCCCTGAGCTATTGAGAACAGACAAACTTGGTAGGTTTGTGTAACAGGGAGCGACATCTGTTTGGTTGAGAAAGTCTCATCTTTCCCAAACCGTGCAGGGAAAGGACGGGGGGGGGGGGAATAAAGAAACGGGGCTCGTCTGGCAGACGTCTGTCTCTCTTTATCAAAATCTCTCCCTTCTACCTCTTTATTTACTTTTGAGGAGGGAAAGAGAGCTGACTGGCCCACAGAAATGACTCACCCACTCCCATGTTGAGCACAAACAGAGAGAGAGAAGGAGAGATGTGGAAGAGAGCAAGGGAGAGATCATGAAAAAGCGAGACAGACAGACAAAGATAATCAGTGAAAGCAGGCTCGGTAACAGACATATGCTCCCAGGGCAAGCACAGTGTACACACAAACTTTAGCCACTAGGGGGTTCCCCCGCTCTGCTGGACACGGCTCATTGGGCAACCTCGGGGGTTTTGGTGGACCTTCCGGCGTTGTGGCGGTCAGGCCACTTGGTCTCACAGTGTCGGAATCAGGTTTGTCGCTAGGCAACTCTGATGCTGCCGGAGCTTCTTCTGGCGCTGTTGGCACTACCCGTCTGCGAACCTCGAGCTCTGGGGGCGCACTGGGAAAAAGGCAAAAGGAAAATGAAGATGACAAGTAAAGACAACAAACAAACTAAATGTGTTATTGTGCACACAGTTAAGTATGGGAAAGGATCAGTGATGCCACGGGCCTGTTTCTCCTCCAAAGGATCTGGGAACATTGTAAGGATACAAGGAATCATGACCTTTTTGAAATACTGGGATATTTTGAATCAGAATCTAGCGGCCTCTGCTCGAAAGCTGAAAATAGGTCTTCACTGGGTCTTTCAGGAAGATAATGACCCTAAACATGTGGCCAAATCTACTCAAAATGGTTTAAAATGCACAAATCAAGCTCCTCTCATGGCCATCTCAGTCCCCAGACCTTAACCCAATAGAAAATCTGTGGGGTGCACTGAAGAGAAGAGGGCATAAGAGAAGTTCTAGGATTCTGGACAATTTAAAGAGGCTGTGCAAAGAGGAATGGGCAAAGATCCCTCGTTCTGTATTCTCTCATCTTGGGAAGAAAATGAAATCAGCATCTACAAAAGGTTGGTCAGCAGCAGAAAGCATGAAGCTCCTAAACCTCCCATTCGATGGCTACATTGACCTTGGACCTCAGAAAACACAATGGACCATCACCAGCAGATGACTTGGCACCCCAAACCATCATTGACTGTGGAGACTTAACAGTAGACCTCAAGCAACATTGATTTTGTGCCTCTCCTCTCAAACTTTTAAAATCAGTGGGGGATCAAACACTTATTTTCTCCACTGTAACTTTGCAGCAGTACAGTCCCTTTTTGTCTTTAGCCCAGGCGAGACCCTTCTGACGCCGTCTCTTGTTCAAGAGTGGCTTAAGAGAAGGAAATGCGACAGCTGAAACCCATGTCTTACATACATATGAGCCTGGTGGTTATTGAAGCACTTAAGCTGGAGTCCACTCTTTGTGAATCACCCCCAACATTTTTGAATGGGTTTTCTCTCTAGGGGACACTTATGCCTATTGCTTGTACACTTTTTTCGACCACATCTTTCCTTTCCTACGCCTCTCTATAATGTGCTTGGACACAGAGCTCGGTGAACGGCCAGTCTCTTTTTCAATGACATTTGATGTATTGTCTTGGTTCTATAGTTAAGTCAGCAGTCTTCCTCATGATTGTGTGGTCTACAGAAAACTAGACAGATGGAATTTAAAGGCATCTGCAAGTGTTTTGAGATATTTAGCTGATTATTTGAATGGAATTACTGAAATAAATAATCTTTTTCATAATATTTTAGGTTTATGATCAGCATTTGTATATCTCAAGCTTTGGCTGTTATTTAAACTTTAGGGTTACTATTATAGATGCACTATTAGAATCTGGGTTCGTTCATTATTTTTTTGCAATCCCATTACAAACAGTTCAAAATTCAGAAAAAGAGCAAAACTGCTGACATCCTATTTAAATGTAAGACTCTTCAATCAAATGAACCGATGTACACTGACTTTTAGATCTTAAATCTCATCCTTCAATAAATGTTTTTCTTTTTACTTTTTCTTTACTTTTTTGTTATTATTTATTCTCTACTAAGACGATGCAAGAGGTCATATAGTACATCAAGTGGGGGGAGCGTTTCAGATTTAACATGCTGCTGATCATAAGTGCAAATTCATTCAGTCATCCATTTCCTTCAATGCAATGTTTGTGAAAAAAAATGCTTAACATTTCGAAAACCATCATTACAGAAACAAACATACCACAATGTGTTGTACCATCGCATGTAGCAATAGATTAGACACAGAGCAGCCAGAATTTTAAGACTTCATATTACCCAATACTGTGTGGATGTATGATGGTGGTAGCATTGCTATAAGAGGTGAGATCTTCATGTTTAAGTGGATTGAGACCTGGAGACTTAGGATAAAAATTAAGGTCAAAGTATTCCAAATTATCCTGTGGTATAATGAAATCTCATGCTAAAATGTGACAAGGACAAAGGATCTTGTAGTCTGAAACGAAACTAGGCACAGGTGGCCCGTGTCCATCAATGGGGTAAGTGTGGATACGGTCAAGGACTAAAAAAATTCCTGGGCGTCTACCTAGACAATAAACTGGACTGGGGTAAAAACACAGAAACCCTCTACAGAAAGAGCCAAATTTATCTCTTCTTTTTAAGGCACCTGAGGTTCTTTAACATGTGCAGGACAATGCTCAGGATCTTTTATGAGTCTGTGGTGGCAAATGCTATCCTTTATGCTGTTGCATGCTGGGGCTGCAGGCTGAAGGTGGCATATGCCAACAGACGAACAAACTGATCCATAAGACCAATGATGATGTGGGTGTGGAGCTTTACTCGCGAAGGGCAGTGTAAGCTGAAGACCATTAAGGACAATGTCAAACACTGGAGCATGTTCAGTCAAAGACTCATTCTACCAAAAAGCACCACAGCGCACCACAGGAGGTCATTGCTACCTGTGGCCATCAAACTCTACTCATGTGTAATAAAAATGTATATGTGCAATAGCAATGATATAGTTTAATACGTGCGATACAAAATCTTATAGATTTATTATAAACCGTGCAATATATGGCCCCACTGTATTTGCCACTTTATTTTAAAAGTGTATTTATTCTTTGCCCTCGATAGTATGTTTTGTGAACTGCGGTTGAGTAAAGACTTGGTGAGCTACCCCATAAAATACAGTAAAGCAAAAGAATGAATATTAATTAAATTAAATAAAAAAAATAAAATTTGAAAAGATAGAATGCTTGACTAATCATATGCTACCTGTGTGTGCATTCATTCTTGCTGGCCATGATGTTCACTTCCTCTGGGAAAAAAAACGGGGTGTTTTCAGATTTTAGGGATCGTCCGTTGAGGTGATCTATTGGTCTTGGTCTCGGAGGAGGAGTAAACTCTGGGGGAGGGTCTTCCTCGTTTGATAACTCCTTCCATGATGCCTATACAAGAAATATTTAATAAAAAAAAATGAACACATTTGAAGGCTTGACATTTGTTTTCGTGTACGTAAGCCCACCAGAATCACGGGGACAGCAAGAAACTGTATTTAGCATGTACCATCACTTAAGACAGAAGGTTCTCACCTGAACAGATGTGTCTCCCATGATGCACCTGGCTCCCTCTATAAAAGCGAGGTAGGAGAATCTAAGTTGGTCTGGTGTTTGGATCAGACCCATGCGATATCTTCTCATCTCCAGAAGGACATCCTTGATTTGGACTGAAGATGGATTTTTTCGTAGAGACATCTTAACACGTAGAGGTTAAAAGAAATTAGCAAATATGGTTTAGAACTTCAAATCCAAGTTATACAAATGAACGGAGAAATTAAACAAGATGATAAGAGAAAATCTGTGTAAGTAATCATTTTTAGAAACATATTTTACTGGCCAGTTAATGTAATTTTAAGAAAGCTATAATAATAATAATAATACTATAATACTATAATATAATATAATACTATAATAATCCAAGGGGAAAATTGCAGTTGTCACACCATTTTCAAATTTTTTAATATGTTACAGGAACAAAAGAATATCATAATACATTTAATTTATAATGCATTCCATATTTCAACGAAATCCTAAAGTACTACATTATAGGTATAAAAAAAACATTGGGAAACAAAAAACAATAAAAACATCAAAGATGCACACAGGAACAATAGAAAAAGGCATTAATTTTTAAAAGACTCCACACGGTTTGGTGCTTTTGGGAAATCTGGGAGCACATTTGATAGACGAGGGGCAACATCTTGAAAAGCTTAATCTCCCATAATCCTAAATTTGGTCCGAGACCGAATATCATCAAATTTAAGAGTATTAAAATTATTTAAAGTGGTTCAATTACAGATACAAAACAAGAAGTAAAGTTGCAGTGGCAAAATATGTAATTATATGGAATATATCCTAAGCCATCTTTACTGCACAAAGTCCATAATTATTGGCACCCATGGTTAAAAAGTGTTCATTGGCATTTAATAAATTCAATGATGCAAGACAGCACTAAATCTTCTCCTAAAACTATTCCCAAGATGGGAAAATACAGAAAGAGGGATCATTCAACCATTCCTCTTTGCACAAACTTGCTAAATCGTCCAGAGTCCTGGGACTTCTCCTATGCACTCTCCTCTTCCGATCACCTCACAAGTTTTGTTTTGGGTTGAGGTCTGGGGATTGAGATAGCAATGATAGGAGCTTGATTTTTTGCCTTGTGAACCAGATGAGTTGATTTGGCCACACGTTTAAGGTCAAGATCTTGCTAAAAGACCCAGTGACGAACCATCTTCAGCTTTCGGGCACTGGCCACCAGATTCTGATTCAAAATGTCCTTCAATGTTTTAAATAGTTCATTATCCCATGTTTCCATACAAGGTTCCCAGATCCTTTGGAGGAGAAACAGGTCCACAGCATTACGATTCTCCCCATACTTAACTGTGGGCATCAGGTGTTTTTCTGTGTGCTCATCATTGGTGTTACCAAAAAGCTCCATCTTGGTCTCTTCTGACCAAAGCACATGGTCCCAGTTCAAATTCCACTACCATTTCGCAAACTCCACCTATTAACTCAGAAAAAGACTTTCTCCTTGCATGCCTCCCAAACATTTTGTTGGCATGCAGTTGGCGCGTGACGGTTGTTTGGGAGACCTCGTAACCCCAAGATGCTACCATTTGCTTTAATTCTCTTACAGTGAGCTTTAGAGAACTTTTTACTTCTCTGACCATCCTTCTCACTGTGTGTGGTGGAAAGATACACCTGTGTCCACTTCCTGCTTCTCTGTCACAGTTTCAGATGTTCTGACTGTAGATAAGGGCATCTGCAGGTGAGGGACTATCTTGTTGTAGTCATTGCCTGATTTATGAAGGTCAACACACATCTGCCATATAGCGTGTTCTCTTATCTTTACCGAATTTAAGAGTGAGTAAGAGTAATAGGCAACTGTGTTTTCATATTTATACCCCAGGGAAACAGGATGTGATGAGTTATTAATAAAAGGTTCCTAGATGCTTTGATCCACTTTATGATCTACAGTAGAAATGACAAATGGTTCAAATACATTTATTTCCAAAAAAAAATGTTAAGGTATCCAATAATTGTGAAACAGGTCATTTTATGGGAAATATTTTTTTTCTTAGTCAGGATTTTTCTTTCCTTTTTTTAAGGTTTCTATTTTTTTTTTTCAGAGTGAGATTATGCTTCTGCAAATATATATATATATATGAGAATTTTTTTTAAATGTCAAATTATTAGTAAACAATTGTTGAACTCACCAGCAGGAGGCAGGTGTCGACAAGGCAGAATGTGCCAGAACGGCCAATGCCAGCGCTGCAGTGAACCACCACAGGCCCCTGATCTGAATTAAGACAGCCGGACTCACGCACTTTAAACAGGAAATTGAGGAACGATGCAGGGGACTCTGGTACTCCAAAGTCAGGCCAAGTGGTGTAGTGAAACTGAAGAATCTCTCTGGTTTCCTGAGTCTAAACCATAAACACACATATTTGCTTTCCAAGTAATACAATCCATTGATGTCCTAAAGATTTAAAAAAAAAAAAAAAAAAAAAAAAAAAAAAAAAAAAAAAAAATCACAAATTAGACAACAAGCTCAATGTAGCTCACTGATAGATTCTCCAGCTTCAGCTGTCGGACAGTGTAGTATGACTTCACGTCCTCAGAAATCAACGTCAGCTTAAAGTTTGTCTCATCAAAAGTTGCTGACCGCATTTCTTGCTCTGGCCAATACTGTGCACACTTTATCTGAAACAACAAATATAAACAGCAGCACCAACCGCATGTGAGACCACCAGTTTAATCATTTTAAACAAAGCACACACCAACCAGGAATTCAAATGAGGTTAATGTGGAAAAAAAAAATCCAGCATTTGTAATCTTTTAAGCACAATGAGATAACACAGAAAAAGAATGTATTTGCAATACTCACTGAGCCTTTTTCTACAATACGGTTCAACATGACAACCCCACGAGTCCTCTGCTCCCACACCATCTCCCAGAAATGACTACATGTGTTCGGTAAAGGACCCTATATCACGGAGTGGGGGGGGAGGGGGAGAACAAAACAAAGTTTAAGCATTAAGATCACACGACAAATTTAAACCTAACTTTTAAAAAGTAACATTAAAAAAATTATAAATTCACAATTTATTCATTACTTCATTTTCGTTAAATTTTACTATTGAAGTAAAATTAGAAACTGTATTAAGTTAATAAGCTAATTCATGACATCAGCTCTAAAAATGCAGATGTTGCTTTTAGTGGTTTACTCACTTAAATTGGCCAAATCTAACTCCCAATCCTCTGTCCTCATGCTGCTGGACCTTTCCGCTGCTTTCGAGACGGTAAATCAGATTCTACTGTCCACTCTTTTCAATTTAGGCTTTTCTGCTACGACACTAAAATGCTTCCAGTCCTATCTAACATGCAAAACCTTTCATGTGTCTTGGGACGAGGATGTTTCAAACCCTCAACAAGTATTTACTGGAGTCCTACAGGGCTCAGTACTTGGACCTCTCCACTTTTAATTATACATGTCACCACTGAGCACCGTTATTAAGGCACATGGTTTTTCTTACCATTGCTATGCTGATGACACTCATCTTAATTTGTCTTTTTCCTCTGACGACCCCTCAATCTCTAATCGGATATCTGCCTGCCTCACAGACATATATTTGGAAGGCCCGTCATCTTAAATTAAATCTGGCTAAAAAATTAGCTACTTAGAATCCCAGCCAAACACTCAATTCATCACGACCTGACCCTTCAAATTGATGTCTCCACTATCACGCCAACTGACTGTCCATAATCTTTGTTTTTCAATTGACAATGTATAACATCACGAAAATCAGACCTTTTCTAACAAAACAGGTAACTCAGCTGCTGGTCAAAGAGCTCATCCTATCCCGGCTCGACTATTGTAACGCTCTGCTCGCCGGTCTCAGTGACGTGTTGTTCTCTTATTTGTATTTCGCTTTGGAGAAAAGCGTCTGCTAAATGACTAAATGTAAAAAGGCTGCTTTTCAATGATGCACGGCTTTAACAGCTGCTGATGCAAAAAACATTTGTCTAGGAATTAAATCTAGAAGTGGCCAAATACTAATGGGTTCTAAAGAAATGCAGCTAAGTGGAATCAAAGAAATTTAAAATGTTAAAATGAAATCAAGAAAAACCAATTGCATTAATATTGTATATGGATAATTGACAAAACAAGCTTTTAGAAATGCATTCTCAAAAAAAAATATTGTTTAAAAGTTGACAAAAAAAATGTCATGTCATTCAACCAAAGATTTATTAAATTAAAAGATAAACAAATACACTGGCTCCAAAAAAAAAAAAAAAAAAAAAAAAAAAAAAAACAAAAAAAAAAAAAAAAAAAAAAAAA
>JAOUQT010063971.1:0-10452 GCA_025769995.1 Xyliphius kryptos
ACTTCACTTTCATGTTCATCAAAGCAATCTTTTGAACTCTGCACCCAGAATGTTGTGTGCATTGTGATATTTGGAGTGAAACTGTGTTCTTACCCTTCTAACTGAACCTTTACAATGTGCTCTTACTGGTGCAATGTTACATTAATAAAGATTGGCCACCAGGCTGCTCCAATTTACCCATGAAACCTCCCACACTAAAAATATATACACACACAAAGAGAGACAGAGAGATCGAGACTTTGACTTTTAACAACACTTTTATTTTTTTTACCTTACACCAAATTACAATAGAGACACACAGAGACCGAGATCCCTGAACCATTGGATACATAAATTCCTACCCTCCTTTTTCCCGACGAACCTTGGGACGTTAGAGCGCCACCCTTTTTTTACCCTGACTCTGCCCCATCCACCTTTTTGTTTCCTAACATGGTGATGACTTCACATGAAACCTTAAATTTTATACATCAAATACCTACATCAGGTAACTGTATCAGTCACATATTTTGGGGAAAATGTCATCAACCAAACTGTTGCATTCAGACTTTACAACATAGGTGTAACCTTCGTTTGCCAACACTGGAATACCTTTGGAGACGTGCTATTTGGGTTTGGATTATTTAACACCCATGGGTGTTTATCCTGTCCTGAAAACTTGCATGGCCACAAACCTAAAACCATAGCGTAATCTTTACCTCAGCGAAAATTTACTTCTTGAAAATGCTGAATGTTTCAGCACCATGGACAGCGTTAGGAAGCTCAGTAACAGATTGTCTGAGTAACATGTTTAACATGAGTGTGTATAAACATGGGCTGTGTTCAGAATGTCATTCTGTGTATAGAAGAGCCATGAGGTTATTGAGTATATAATGACGCAATGCTAAATAATACCAGTGAGTGACGATATCCAAACACAATATGTAGGATGCTACTGCACACAGCTGTGGACCATAATCGATGAAAAGTACACTTCATGAACAAAAGTATTAGGACCATATTACACTTATTGGAGCTTGAATGACATTCCATTCTGAGTTTGTTCCCTCATAAATTTCACACTTTTTTTTTTGGGTGTGATTTTTAAAGCGTCTGTTGGACCTTTTGCCCATTTACGCATTACATGTCATGAAATTGTATTTTGTTAAGCAGGCGCACTTGTGATAGACGATCTCTCTTCTTGTTCATCGCAAACATTTTTGCTGAAGTCAGGGTTCTATGCAGGCCAGCTACCTTCTTCACGTTTGTAGTACTAGTTATGTGCACTAGGGCCTTCCACAAACTGTTAGAAGCATACCATTGCTCAGATTGCATGACTGGGTGATTGATTCCATATCCCTCCAACAATAGGACCGACTTAAACACCTAAATTTACCCAAATGTGTGTGGGGTACAACCACATGGCTTCACAGAGATGCACATCACGTACACATCAACGCTGAATCAGCATTTACTTTTTAAATTTCCATTTTTAAAGCATGTTTACCATGTAATGAGGTTGACCGCTGTACCCCTGGATTGGCAGAGATCTGTCGAAGATATGCAGCTAATGGTACAGGGGGACGAATTCTAATTTGTCTGTTGGAATCCACACCTGGAGCCAGTAATGGAGTGAGAGAGGCGGGGGGTTGCCACAGGCATGGAGCAGCATGTGTTTTAGGGTTTAAATATGCTTTAATCAAATGGTTTTGTGGGAATCAAATCATTCGTATGGGACTTTTATTTTAGTTAAAAAGCAGTTTCTCTTTGAAACAAAGTCCACATTTTGATTTCCTCAATGATTGACAGCCCCTATGTTTCCTGTTGCATTCACAGGGAGGATAAGATGCATCGTAGGCACACGACGTTGCGGGAGAAGGGACGTCGGCAGGCCATACGAGGCCCTGCCTACATGTTTAACGAGCGTGGCACCAGCCTCACAGCTGAGGAAGAGCGCTTTCTTGATGCAGCCGAATATGGAAACATTCCCGTCGTGCGCAAAATGCTCGAAGAATGCAAAACCCTTAACTTCAACTGTGTCGATTACATGGGCCAGAATGCATTGCAGCTTGCCGTAGCAAATGAGCACCTGGAAGTGACCGAGCTGCTCCTGAAGAAGAAGGGCCTTGCGAGGGTGGGCGACGCTCTTCTGTTAGCCATCAGTAAGGGCTACGTACGAATCGTGGAGGCCATCTTGGCTCACCCTGCATTTGCTGGAGGACTCCGACTGACTATAAGTCCTCTGGAGCAGGAGCTTCGAGACGATGACTTTTACGCGTATGACGAGGACGGGACGCGTTTTTCGCAGGACGTGACCCCGGTGATCTTGGCCGCACACTGTCAGGAGTACGAGATCGTACACATCCTGTTGATGAAGGGTGCCAGGATCGAGCGCCCTCACGACTATTTCTGCAAGTGCAACGAATGCATTGAGAAACAGCGGCGTGATTCGTTCAGCCATTCACGGTCCAGGATGAACGCATACAAAGGGCTCGCTAGCGCCGCCTACCTGTCGCTTTCCAGCGAAGACCCTGTGCTCACAGCTCTGGAGCTCAGTAATGAACTGGCGCGACTTGCCAACATTGAGACGGAGTTTAAGGTAAGAGTATGTGTGACTGCCTGCCTCATGCAGGGGGTAATGTCCGCTAAGAACAAATATAAGATCCAACATTTAATTGCAGGCCAAATAATCTAGAATTAATATTCATTAGGAATCAACTTAACTGTAAATGCACTAATTATTTTATCTTTACATTCATGTTAATGCATGCAATGTACAGATCTTGTAACTCCTCCCATTTTCCACCTTCTCCTGTACTAGGGGGTTTCCCATGCCAATCCAGAGGAGAACGTTTCAGGTGCTGGGCATAGGCACTCAGGGCAAGGTGCCAATCGATAACTGGGCACACACTCACTCACACAGTCACATACACTTTCTTCTTCTTTTGGCTTTTTACTCTTTATTTTTCGAGGATCGCCAGAGCGCCAAGTGGCTTAGCCAAGATGCCCTTTCCTGACTCAACCCTCACCCTCTTGGGCTTGGGACACACAACCTATTGGGACATTTAGAGCAGCCAATTCACCCAAAATCCATGTTTTTGGACTGTGGGAGAAATACGACAAATCCGGAGATACCGATATGGGGAGTCGGTGTTCTTTGGGTGTGTAGCATATACATATAACATAGTTACTCTTATTTAGCACAAGTACAGTCTTTTGGAAAAGATATTACTCTTGCAATTCAGCATCTAACAAAAATGATTTATGCCACAATCTTTAATTCTTTGCCGTGGTGTGATTCCCTGCTATGCAGAAACAGTACTTAATTGGTTCCCTCAAAGACAGGTAGCCAATCAATAGCCTTATTTGGGAACCTCGGGTAACCATGGTGTAAAACTGGTTACTGTCAATTTGCTAATTAACATAAATGTTGGCTGATTTCTTTATTCTACTTGTAAAAAACTAAAAAACCTTTTTTTGGTTAGTGCTTCAATGCAGAAAAGAGACAAATTGTTTAGGGCAATTTGGCTCATTTAAAATGCACTCATGTTTTTCCCCCTTAAGGATCATCAATGACATTAATCCTTGGATTGACTCGCTCTTTGGTTTGAGGCTTCTGAGTCCCTTACTTCTGCAATTTAACTTCCTGTTGAGCAATGCAGCTCTGAAGGCTGTGCACTCCAGCATGAAAAATCTATGATGGCAGCTCAAAGCTAGCTCGCTATTTCCAACCTGGGAATTTAGCCGGTGCTTTAGTAACCAGGATGGTTGCACCTCAGAACTGATGTGTATCTGTTTTGTTTTTCTTCTATTTTTTGCTTTTTTATTTAACGATCATTCTAATGAAGCATGAGCAGAGGCTTGGTGAGGAGCAGAGACCCGTTCTTCATAATAAATGCGACGGTTCAAGTGTGAACGGAAGTCGTTAAGTTGCTGGATCAGATTACGGTGATGTGATATATGATCTGGCAGACAATTTAAAACAATGTCAGATTTTAATCGGATTGAACCGAGTCTGTTAATCTGAGGGATGGTCTACATCTGATATTTTTCCCAATCAAAGGTGATCATTCATAAAAGTAGTTAATATTGGTCCAAATAAAAACTAAAAACAAAACAACATTAAGGAGTTTAGTATCTCATAGTGTGGTGTTTACTGCTGACATAATTATCGGGCAGCATGGTGACGTAGTGGTTAGTGTATCCGCTTCTGAGTGCTGGGGATCCAGGTTTACATCCCGAACTGGGTGATGTTTTCCTCGTGGATTTCAAGGAGATGGTTGGCTGGATATGAGGAGTTTCTAGTTGATAAAGTGCAGACTTGAGCTCATGTTTATGAAAGAACTACACTGATGAGAGGAGAACAAACTTACTAACAAAATTTGGTGTTCCATCCTGAGGCTGCTTGGTACTGATGGATCTGATGGATCATTAGAATGATGGATCTGATGGATCTATCTGTTCTGATACATCTCCTACTTCAGATATTTTAAGTTAAACAATAGAACATTGATTCATTCAGTCATTATCTTCTGCTTAATCCTCTACGAGGGTCCCGGGGGGCTTCCTCAACCCATCCAGAGGAGACCGTCTTGGGCGCTGGGCAGATACACCCAGGACAAGGTAACCAACCAATCGCTGGACACACTCCCTCACACAAGCACACACTATATGGGACCATTATGAGCATTCAGTTTGTCTTGAATCCATGTTTTTGGACTGCGGAGGAAACCGTAGAACCCAGAGGAGAACATGGAAACTCCACCGAACTGGGATTCGAACCAGGAATCCCCAGCCTTGAGAGGCGAACGTGCTAACCACTAAGCCACCGTGCCACCCAACAATAAAACAATCCACGATTCTTTATTTTTACCTTATTGGTCATGCAGGGTGGCACGGTGGTGTAGATGTTGGCAACGCTGCTTCTCAGCGCTGGGGGTTCAGATTTTCATCCCACAGTCCAATAACAAGGATTTAAGGTAAATTGGTGGCTTTAAATTGCCCCTATATTTTGTGTGTGCCCAGCCTTGGATCAGCACCCTGTCCTGGGTGTCTCTGCCCAGCGCCAGAAACGTTCTCCTCTGGATGTCATGGGGAACCACCTCCCCCCCCTTCCCGCGACCCTAGTGGAGGATTAGGCAGAAGAAGGTGAGGTTTTATATGTGAGAGTGTGTGTGGAGTGAAGCAGCAGCAATTTTCACTCCCCGCTCAGTCCTCATCATAATCACTTTACTTTGACTCCACTCTCCGTATTTTCTTTTTTTTCTGCTTTCTGTTCAGTGCTTTCTATAATGACTCCAGTTTGCATTTCATATTCTCCTCATAAACACCACTGTACTGTTTTATACGTTCTTTGTTTAAAAAAAAGTAATTCATTCAATTATTTATTCATGATCTTCCGCTCAATCCTCTACAAGGGTCATGGAAGGCCCATCCAGGAAATAATGTCTCAGGCGCTGGCTTGATACACCCAGGACAGGGTGCCAATCTATCGCTGGGCACACACTCTCTCTCACACATATGCACACACAGACTATATGGGCCAATTTACGGCAGCCAATTTATCTTGAATCCATGTTTTTGGACTGTGGGAAGATAACGGAGAACCCAAGGAGAGCATGGTAACCCAGCGCTGAAAGGCGAACCTGCTAACCACTAAACCACCGTGCCGCCCAAATAATAACGTCATGCAAAAAAAGTCAAGTTCTAAAAATATGTTTAAATGTAACGATGGACTAATTACCTTTTGACTCATTACATGGAGGTTTCGTGACCCTCACGCAGATATCTTACTCTGTAAGAAATAATACTGAGATACTGTAGTTTGTACTAATAAAACCACTAGTTATATTAGTTATTGACTGGATCTCAGGGTTACTATATGTTGAATTTCTAAAAACAATGTATTTTTTAAGGACCGAGTATCTTCAATGCACTTTTATTTTTGAAAGTGTAACACGGCGCTCTGTGTATTTTTATATAATCTCTGTCGGTGTTCCTAAGGGCCATGCTTTTTCAAAGGGCATCAGAATCAGTACTGTTGCTATTGACGATGAGGCAGGCTGCTGTAGGTGATGGGTGTCCCAGAGTTTGTCCAGCAGGCAGAGGGAATGCCCTTCTTTAGCTCGCAGACTTGAAGGTCACTGACTGTGACTTATGGGTAAATACTAAAATATTATCGGGGCTGAAATTTCTCTTCGCTATAGAATGCTTTGTGTTGCACGGAAACCCTTGGTTAAATTGTAAAAAAAAAAAATTTTTCTTTTGAATGCCTCTCAGCGCTAGGGATTTCCGGTTCGAATCCCGATCTGGGTGGCGTTTCCATGTCCTCCCCGTGTCCTCGTGGGTTTTCTCAGAGTTCCCCGGTTTCCACCCACAGTCCAAAATATGGATTGACGGTAAATTAAATGCTCTAAATTGCCCTGTATGGATTAGCACCCTGTCCTGGTTGTATCTGCCCAGTACCAGAGATGTTATGCTCTGAATGGGCATGGGGAGCCCAACCGCGGGAAGGTCCACATAGTCCCCCACCCACCCAAATATTTATTTCTGTAGATAAAAAGTACATGGGCCTACGATGGCTTAGATATTAGCATGTTCTCCTCTTAGCGCTGGTGATTCCCGGTTTGCTTCCCAATCTGGGTCGGGTTTCCATGTCCTCCCCGTGTCCACGTGGGTTTCCTCTGGGTTCTCCGGTTTTCTTCCACAGTCCAAAACCATGGATTCAAGGTAAACTGGCTGCTTTATATTGCCCCATAGTCTGTGAGTGTGCACCCAGTGATGGAATGGCACCCTGTCCTGAGTGTATCTGCCCAGCGCCCGATATTTTCTCTCCTGGATGGGCATGGGGAACCCAACCATGACCCTAGTAGAGAAAAAAGCGGAAGATAATGGATGGATGGATGGATGGGGAAGGCATTTTATACAGTCAACCACCCAAAACAGTGACCCCAACCATAACCGGTATTTGGCATGGATTAGAACTGGACATCTGGACAATTCATCCCCAAAATGTCCGAGACACACTACCATCTAGCCAAAAGTCATCCAAGATAAGCGGACGCAACTCAAAGGACGTTTATTGCCAACTTTTAACTTCTGTAAAATAATTCCACGTTTTCCACCAACGTTTCCCAAGAATGCCCATAACCTCAGAGCGGCGTGGCGGCGGGCGTGCTTTTTTTTTTTTTTTTGTTTTAAACCTGTATCTAATAATTGGGCCGCTGGAAACTGGCGGTTGATAATTACGCTGATGAAATAAATGAGCTTCGATTCTTTCTTTTCATTAGATTCCCACTGTAATCACGGCGTTCTGTTAGCGTGCCAATGAAAGTCCTTCTCTGCCCTTTGAACACGTCGCTGGCGTCGCCTTTCCGGACCTGCGGGTCCCGAGCCGGAGTCCACGTGTCTCTGGTGTCAGGCTGATAATTAGTGAGATGAAATGAACTTTACTGCTTTTTCTTCCAGTCGAGATTCTCACCATAATCAGCGGCGTTTAATTAAAAGTCTCAATCAATCTGCAGCGTCGCCGCTCGAATAATGCCCGGTCTGCGGAATGAAAGCTTAATCCGGCGTCGTCCTGCTGCGACATCTGATGCCTGCAAAGACAAACCGTCCTTTTTAAAGGCAGACTTCCAGAAGTGTGTTTAATAGAGCGGCATTATGTCCTTTAAAAACTCATTATGAGGAGCGAAGGCGTAGCCGGCGGGATCCTGAGGGCGCCACAATGCACAGCCAACGGATTCGGCCTCGTCGGGGAGGTGGCACGCAATTAGAGCGCTCTGGATTAGTTTCCTTTTTAAAGTTAGAGCGATACAATGGCGGAGGGGGAAAGAAGACCAATCCGCCGCCCTTTGTCCTTTAGCCTCCGGTGCTAATTCCGCGTCGCCTTTTGCTAACCGTCCTGCTCCGTGCTTAAGCTCCGTCAACCCGTTACGTTTCACGCAGGAGAAACCTTGCCGCCGTGATGTGACTACGCCCAGGAGTTGAACGTTTCAGGTCACGCTTTCAGCCGGAATTAGCAACCAAAACGCCGCGGGCTAATGAGCGAGAGGCTAAATGCTGACCTGGGAATCCGCGAAACTCGGCGACGAGACCTGGAACAGAGACGTATTACAATAATTCTGCATTTAGCGACGTAAAAATGGAGTTCGGATTCTGACAAGCTTTGTCTTCCGGCTAACGTGTAGCTGCTTAGCTTAAAGGTTTAAGTTCTCGGCGCACGGAATTTGTGTCATTAGTTACGTAAGCTGCTTAAAATGAGTCCAAAATGTTACAACTAACACGTATGACATCACAAACCAAGTGCGGATTGACAGATTAACTTCGTTGGGGTATAAAGACCAACGTGTTTTGTGGAGTTCAAACGTTCTTTGGTGTGAAAGTACTTCAAGTTCTGACCTCCAGCCCAGTGAACATCATGGAATGAAATAGAATGACGATTGTGACCCACGTCTTTTGGTCCAACATCGGTGTTCGACCTCACAGATGACGGAACGGAGATTGCCAGACTGAGGTCTTCAGAAATTTTTGAGGTCAGACACTGATGTAAGGTCAGAGGGCCTGGCTCACAGTCTACATTCTAATTCATCCCAAAGTGTTCGAGAGCGGTTAAGATCAGGGAAATCCAAAGGAGAGGAACCTGGCGTTCCCCAAAATGCTGGAGAAGAAATTATTTTCCACGTAGTTTGGTTCTCAAGGCGTTTATTGAAACTCTTTCAGGTGAAAGAGAGATTTACGTCTGCACCCCGGAACATTCTGCTAATTCCAAATTTCTCACGGCTCCACACTTATTTTTTTCACCTCTATCTCCTCGCGGCCCGGGGACGGCCGTCAGGGCGCCGTTCTGAGTTTGGCCCAAGAACGTCGTGCGGGGGGAGATAGAGCTGTTGATTCTACATCCACGCCCCACTGAACCAGCGATTCGGACCGAATGCTGACTCCACGACTGGAAGATGGGCACCCCTCATCACCCTGCTCACCCCACCCACCTCCGGCTCCCGGCACGCCCGCCCGCCTCCAGGTTTAAGTGAGTTTAAAAAAAAACGTAATATAGGAATCGCTTTAGCCGGAAAAGGAGGCCTGGTATTTAGGCTTAGTGCTGAATCTCAGCGCGATGGAGAGTTAGCGTTAGGCCGGCCTGATTAGCAGCTCGACTTAGGCGCCCGACTCATGCGTGCCATTTCCCTGATAGTGCCGGAATCTGGATTTCCCGCTTGGCTGCGTCCGCGCGGCCAAATTCAGCCGAGCGCGGCGTCGCCGGCTTCGAGGGGAGAAGGTAAATGCTTATTTCAGCCCCCGATGCTTCGCTACCACTTCCGAGGATCCGGCGCCGTCGGGAATCCGTGATGAGCTGAGGGGTGGGGTGAGGGGGGGGTTGAGGTGGTGAAGGAGGAGGAAATATGAAGATAGTGGAGAGCTCAGTTTGGTGTAATATGAAAAAGACAAATTGGAATAACGGCGGGAGAAGCTTTTTATCTCCGACACAAAGCGGAATTATTAACCCGTTCGAAGGCCCTCTCGCACCCGGCTCCTAACGCGCTCTCCGGGGACCTGTCGACTCGCGTGCCGAATGTTCGGCCCGCTTCCGAAAAGGGGTACCAACGGTAACAACAGCTGAGGCTTCTTACACGATAGTTAAACCCCAACCTTCAGCAAATCACTTCAGACCTTCTAAGGAACCGAAACAACGTGATCTTTATCTAGTTCTTTAGTTCTTGATTGATTTATGATCGATGGGATAGGCCTCAAACTGCATTTGTCACAGGTGTATACATTCCAGCATCTACTCCTCATGCGTTGAGAACAAATGCATGCTGCCAACTGTTACAACAATATGCTGAAGGCCTTTTAGGGTGGCACGGTGGCGTAGTGGTTGGCATGATCTCTTCTCACTGCTGGGGATTCCAGGTTTAAATACCAATCTGGGTGGAGTTTCCATGTCCTCCCCGTGTCCGCATGGGTTCCTTCGGGTTCTCCGGTTTCCTCCCATCGTCCAAAAACATGGATTCTAGGTAGATTAAATGCTCTAAATTGCCCTGTATAGTGTGTGTGCCCAGCGATGGATTGGTACCCCGTCCTGGTTGTATCTGCCCAGTGCCTGAGATGTTCTCCCCTGAATGGGCATGGGGAGCCCAACCGCGAACCTCATACAGGATTTAGCAGAAGATAATGGATGGATGGGGAGGGCCTTTTATGTTACACAAAGCAGGAAGGTCCAGTCACCCACCCACCCAAATATTTATTTCTGTAGATAATACGGTGGCTTAGTGGTTAGCACGTTCTCCTCTCTATGCTGCCAACTGGTACAACAATATGTAGAAGCCTTTTAGGGCGGCACAGTGGCTTAGTGGTTGGCATGATCTCCTCTCAGCGCTGAAGATTCCAGGTTCAAATACCGATCTGGGTGGAGTTTCCATGTCCTCCCCGTGTCCGCATGGGTTCCTTCGGGTTCTCCGGTTTCCTCCCATCGTCCAA
>JAOUQT010063980.1:0-10452 GCA_025769995.1 Xyliphius kryptos
CATTTGTTAATTATTGCATTCTGTTTTTATTTACAGTTTGTACTTTGTCCCAACTTTTATGAAATCGGGTTTGTACACACTGTTCTACTAACCCATTATTCTACACACTGTACTACACACATCCATTATTATACATTTACTCTAAAAGCATTCATTACACTGCACAGTATACTTCACAGTATTGGGTGTCACGGTGGCGCAGTGAATAGTATAGAAAGTAGTACAGCAAGAAAAATTTCTCTGTGGAGTTTGCCTGTTCTCCCGTGTTTGTGTGGGTTTATTCCGGCTACTCTGGTTTCCTTTAGTCACAAGACATGCACACTAGGCAAAATGGAGATGCAAAATTGTCATTGACTTTTGTAAAGATACTTGACTTGTGTAGGGTCGACATGGTGGCATAGTGGTTAGTGCTGTAGCCTCACAGCAAGAAGATCCCGGGTTCGAACTCCGGGTGGGGCAAGTCTGGAAATTTGACCATCGGTGCCAAAGATGTTAAGCAATCAATAAACAAACAAACACACAGGTTCTAATATACAACACACTATACTACACACATACACCTTTCTTCATGTTACAAACATATGACACCACACACACTACTATACACACAATTCTACAAACCTGCTACAAATACATTATACTATGTACACTACACCCGCCCACTATTTTATACATTAATACACACATACGACACACCACACATTAATACACACACTATACCAAAAACCACCCAAAAACACACTATGCTAGACTTTATAATAAAGAAATGTACTATAGAAAACATTATGCACACTATAGTACACACTATAGTACACACTATAATACAATGGACAAAGCAGTTGTATATTGTTTATTCAAAATTATTATCACATTTTTATTCAGCAGTGTACAGTAATCATTGTGTGTGTGTGTGCGTTTGCAGTATTCTTCTGGATGTAGACGGTCATATTAAACTCACAGGTAAGTAAAAAAAAAAGATTCATTTTTATTGTATATACAGTGTGGCTTATATAATGCTAAATTGTGGGACATTACATCACTTGGAATGAGTGTTTAAAATGTTATCACCCAAATGAGGATGGTTTCCGATCTGAGTCTGGTTCCACTCATGGTTTCTTCTTAACATTTCATGGAGTTTTCCTTTGCCTCTGTAGTAGTCCATTATATACAGCATGTTCTTTATAGATAAAGAAGCAACTTGTATTAACTTCATGATTATATCCTGTATAACGTTTGTGTAAAGTTGCTTTGTGACAATCTTCCATAGTAGAAAGTGCTATAGAAATAAAACAGAATTAAATTAAATAAGAAATAGTAATTATAAAATAATAATATACTAATAAGATCATCTGACGTTAAAGCAATAAATACATGTAATATTTTTTTATCTAAGTTGTGTGTGTTTTGTTTTTGTTTCAGACTTTGGTCTTAGTAAGGAGTCTATAGATCATGAGAATAAAGCTTACTCATTTTGTGGAACTGTGGAGTACATGGCGCCCGAGGTGGTGAACCGCAGAGGCCACTCCCATAGCGCTGACTGGTGGTCCTATGGTGTATTGATGGTGAGTGGGTGGTGCCTGTAAAACTCTCAGTGCAGTTTATATGAGCGTGTGTATTATTGATGAATGATTATTGTGCTTGTGTGTGTCTACAGTTTGAGATGTTGACAGGAATGCTACCATTTCAAGGAAAAGATCGGAAAGAAACTATGACCATGATATTAAAGTGAGTAAAACTACAATTTAATTCATTCATTGATTCAATCATTCATTTATGATTGAATTTATGATCATATTCTATACCCACTTAATCCTAGTTTTAGCGTCAGAGGACTGTAGTAATACAGTGAAGTAATACTGACATATAACACAGAATTATAATTTTCAAACAAACACAAAAGGGAGAGAGTTAACACGGTTGTCATTCAGGCCAAGACAATACAATAAAGTACTTAGAGAGTACTGTTTAAAATACAATGTCGAATAAAAGCCAAGATAAAACAAAGACAAAAAAAAAATTATAATTTTATGAATAGAATAGAAAAGAAAAGTAATCATGGTTATGGGAGGCATGGTAGCTAAAGTACTAACCAGTGGTTAGTACTTTAGCCTAACAGCAAGAAGATCCCAGGTTCCAGCCCTGGGTGGGGTGACTCTGAAAAATTTGTGTGTGTTCTCCCTGTGTTTGCATGGGTTTTCTCTGGGTGCTCCGGTTTCCTCCCCCATTCCAAAGACATGCATGATAGGTTAATTGGTGTCTATAAATTGCCCATTAGTGTGAGATTGTGTGTCTGCCCTACGACAGATTGGCGCCCTGTCTAGGCATGTTTCGGCTCTCCCGTGACCCTAAAACTAGGATTAAGCGGGTATAGAAAATGTATAAATAATCATGGTTATTGTGTTATTTAGTAGACCGTCACTTCTTACTTGCCATTTACTTATTTGAAAAACATCGTTTGGATTGGAATGCCTCTCAGCCAATCAGGTCAGAGCTAATGTGATAGTGGCAATATTCAAAACTGCAACAAAAGACACAGTCTGGAAACCAGTTTGAAATTTTAATCATCTTGAGTTACATGGTGAGTGTAGATCATTTTCAAGTATAGTGTTCAGATAGCACTCAAAATGCAGTCTGCTAAAATCTATGCTATCTGTAATACGCTACTTGCCACTAGGGGCCGCTCAAACTCCATTACAGAGCATGAAAGTGCCTAATTCCATGAAATTGACACAAAATATGTATATTTTCTTAATGTTACACTAAGTGTTTTATAACATAATTATTGCGCAGTAAAAATTATAATAATACTTTATAAAGTTTATGTAAATTTATGCTAGAGATGTCTTGATGCACTAATGCACTGTACTGGACAAGGATTAGGTAAATATGCATGTGGGTGTGGGTGTGTGTGTGCAGGGCGAAGTTGGGGATGCCACCGTATCTGAGTGCTGAAGCTCAGTCTCTGCTACGCAGCCTGTTTAAACGAAACCCGGGAAATCGTCTTGGTACATAGACTACGATTCAGTGTCCTTCTATTCACAAATAATTCATAATGTCTCTACTGTTCATTATTATAAAACAGTTATATAAATTATTTGTGTGTGTTTGTATATGTTTAGGGGCTGGACCTGATGGAGTTGAGGAAATCAAAAGGCATCCGTTCTTTGCTACCATTGACTGGAATGTAAGTGTGTGTGTGTTTGTGTGTGTTTGTGTGTGTGTATGAGAGATCTAATTAGTTTGTTAATATTGTTGCTATAGAAACTGTTCCGGAGAGAGTTGAAGCCGCCCTTTAAACCAGCGGTTGGTCGACCGGATGATACCAATTACTTTGATACGGAATTCACAGCTAAAACTCCCAGAGGTATAAAAACTCACCTCAGTGACCAACCCGCATCAACTAACTGACTTATCCCATTCCCTTACTGACACACGTCCACATCACCTCACTGTCATGCCAACATCAACTCAATGACATCACCTCACTTACACACCCACATAACCTCACTGACACATCAATATATTTTTTCATGTTTTGAGTATCTTTGTGTGTGTATATAGATTCCCCCGGGGTGCCACCCAGTGCAAACGCTCATCAGCTCTTTAGAGGTTTCAGTTTTGTTGCAACGGGAGCTGAAACGCAGATTGAACCTCCAATACAAACCAACACTTGTGTTAGCACAGTGCTGCAGGTACACACTTACTTAAAGAAAGATAAAATGTTATGTAAATGGTTAACATTATTTGTGCATGTGTTAATACTGTGTGTGTGTATGTGTATGTGTGCTGCAGCATCGCAGCACATCAACATTCAGTGACGTGTATGAAGCGAAGGAGGACATTGGCGTTGGCTCTTATTCCATCTGTAAACGCTGCATACACAAGAGTACAGGCATGGAGTATGCTGTGAAGGTAACAAACACACACAACTAATGCTTAATAGCATATTGTTCAGTGGATGGACGGTAATTAATGTTAATTGATTGTAGATAATTAATAAAGAGAAAAGAGACCCTGAGGAAGAAGTGGAGATCCTATTGAGATACGGACAACACCCTAACATCATTACGCTCAAAGATGTAAGTGAGTGTGTCTAAGAACAAATGATGGTTATATCTATTTTAATCTGGAAAGTATGATATACTGTAGTGTGTACAAAAATAAGTTGAGGTAATATTTTTGATTTACATGGTGTGTGGTTGTGTGTGTAAGGTGTACGATGATGGGCATTCAGTGTTTTTGGTGACCGAGTTGATGAAAGGGGGTGAGCTGCTCGATAAAATCTTGCGTCAGAAGTTTTTCTCTGAGCGAGAGGCCAGTGCTGTCTTACACACCATCACTAAGACTGTGGACTACCTGCACACACAGGGGGTAAGTACACAGACACATGCACACCCACACTAGACAGTAAAGTTTTGTGAATTTAATAAATATAAATCCTAAATTATTAAGTAAAAATATCTGTGTGTACAGGTGGTGCACAGAGATCTAAAGCCCAGTAACATCCTGTATGTGGACGAGTCTGGAAATCCTGAGTCCATCCGAATCTGTGATTTTGGATTCGCTAAACAGCTCAGAGCTGAGAACGGACTACTAATGACTCCATGCTATACAGCTAACTTTGTTGCTCCTGAGGTACACACACAGACATGGGATGTAGGATGCAGAGAAATATCTTCCCTGCCCTGTTCATTTGTACAGTGTGTGTGTTTAGGTGCTGAAAAAGCAGGGTTATGATGAGGCATGTGATATTTGGAGTCTGGGTGTTCTGCTATACACCATGCTTACAGGGTAACACAAATGCACGCACACACACACACATACAAACACAGAAATATTAAGGTGTAAGGTGGTGTTTAAACATGCGTGTTTGTCTCTGTCTGTCTGTGAGATAGGTTCACTCCATTTGCTAACGGTCCAGATGACACACCTGAGGACATCCTGTCTCGCATTGGCAGTGGAAAGTTCTCTCTCACTGGTGGATACTGGAACTCTGTGTCCAATGAGGCCAAGGTCACTACACAAATGCACACACAATCTTATTACAACAGGTTCTGTGAGCTGTAGATGGTAACAGTGTACACCAGTGACTGTATATCTATAGTCAGAAATCAAGGTGGGCATGTGGGAATCTCAGGTTGGGGAATGTCACAGTGGGCAAGAGGATGTAATTTCTCATTTAGAATGAGAGTGGAATGTCAAGATATGGTGGAGGGTGGTGATGTGTGTGCTATGTTGCAGTCAGAAAAAGGGATGCTCAGAGAGTGCTGGTCTATAAATAAGGACAGTCTTCAGGTTTCAGGTTTCAATATAGTGTACATATTCTATTGATAGACATTTATTCTGATAAATACTCTTTCATTGGGATAAATATTAGATAAAACCCTGCACTCTAACTTAGTAATAGGTATTTTCTTTGAATCAGCTATTCGTCAATCAGGACAGAAATGTCCAAACTAAACAAAATTCATCATATAAACAAAACAAAATCATTATATATCAATATAATTAGAGGAACATGCATCAAACGGTGTGACTGGCCATTCTATGTACCCTATTCTTTTTAATCTATGATATTATAATCATAATGCAAATATAATACATGGGACAAAGTACAAGTTGTAAATAAAAACGGAATGCAATGATGTAGAAGTTTAAAAATTCCATATTTTATTCAGAATAGAACATAGATGACATAACAGATGTTTAAACTGAGAAAATGTTTCATTTAAAGAGAAAAATTAGGTGATTTTAAATTTCGTGACAACAACAAAAAAGTTGGGACAAGGCCGTGTTTAACACTGTAAGACATCCCCTTTTCTCTGTCTGGGGACTGAGAAGACAAGTTGGTCAAGTTGAGGGATAGGAATTCCAGTCTAATGTAGGATTCTAGTTGCGTAATTGTCTTAGGTCTTTTTTGTCACATCTTCTGTTTTATGATGCACCAGATGTTGTTTATGGGTGAAAGTTCAGTACTCTGACCCTTTTTCTACGCAGCCATGATGCTGTAATTTATGCAGTATGTGGTTTGGCATTGTCATGTTGGAAAATGCAATTTTACACTGTCAAACCACAGAGGTTAGACAATGAAACTGAAACACCTGTCATTTTAGTGTGGGAGGTTTCATGGCAAAAATTGAACAAGCCTGGTGGCCAATCTTCATTAATTGCACATTGCACCAGTAAGAGCAGAGTGTGAAGGTACAAATAACAGGGTAAGAGCACAGTTTTGCTCAAAATATTGCACTATTTGGCATGAAATTTCAAAATGTCTCTCTTTCAACATTTGTTATGTTGTCTATGTTCTATTGTGAATACAATATAAGTTTTTAAGATTTGCAAATTATTGCATTCCGTTTTATTTACAGTTCGTACCTTGTCCCAATTTTTTTGGAATTGGGTTTGTATAAAATTATGGTATACGGTGGTATGAATATGTTTGGGCACCCCTGATAATTTGCATGATATTCCTTTATAAATCATTGGCTGTTTGGATCAGCAATTGCAGTTAAATGTATCATATAGCAGACGAACACGGTGATATTTGAGAAGTGAAATTAAGTTCATAAAGGGTGCAATAATTATTCAATATAAGGCAGATGCATAAATTTGGTCACCTTTATCATTTTACTGATTTCAAAACCTTTATTACTAATTATTGGGACACAAAATTTCTTTTGATTATGACATTTTGAGAAAGGGTTAAGGATCCAATTGCGAGTTTTTGTCCTCTGTGCATCTTCTCAGAAGTGTGGCAAGATTGGACTTTCAAAACAACTCTCAAATGACCTGAAAACAAAGATTGTTCAACATCGTTGTTTAGGGGAAAGATATTTTATAGATTTCAGCTGTCAGTTGTCACATAGTAAGAAAATCTGCAGATTCTTGAGAACAATGTTCAAGAATCAGTAAAGTTGATGTTGTGCCAGGGCTTAATACTTTAACAAGACAATGACCCTAAATCTACTAAGTACAATGTTCTAGAATGTCTATCTCAGTCCCCAGACCTAAATATTGTTGAAAATCTGTGGTGGGATTTAAAGCAGGCTTTCCATGCTGAGGAACCATCAACCCTGACTGAACTGGATATGTTTTGTAAAAAAGAATAGTCCAAAATACCATTAACCAGAATCCAGACTCTTATTAAAAGCTACAGTAAGTGTTTATAGGCTGTTATTTCTGCAAAAGGAGGATATAATAAATATTGATGATTTTTTCTGTAAATCCTATAAATCTTATTTCACTTCTCAAATATCTTATGTATATATCTTTATATTTACCTGAAATTACCAATTCCAACAACCAATGATTTATAAAGGAAAATCCTGAAAATTACCAGGGGTGCCCAAACCTTTTTATACCACTGTAATATTCTGAATGCATATACACTATATTGCCAAATGTATTTGCTCGCCAATCCAAATGATCTGAATCAGGTATTCCAATCACTTTCATGGCCACAGGTGTATAAAATCAAGCATCTAGGCATGCAGACTGTTTTACAAGCATTTGTGAAAGAATGGGTTGCTCTCAGGAGCTCAGTGAATTCCAGCGTGGAACTGTGATAGGATGCCACCCGTGCAACAAATCCATTTGTGAAATTTCCTTGCTCCTAAATATTCCACAGTCAACTGTCAGATCTATTATAAGAAAATGGAAGTGTTTGGCAACAATAGCAACTCAGCCACAATGTGGTAGGCCACGTAAACTGACGGAATGTGGTCAGCGAATGCGCATAGTGTGAAGAGGTCACCAACTTTCTTTAAAGTCAATCACTACAGACCTCCAAACTTCATTTGGCCTTCAGATTCGAGCTTCATAGAATGGGTTTCCATAGTCGAGCAGCTGAACATGTGAGTCAAGGCAGGTGACCGAATACTTTTTGCAATATACTGTATTACATACTGTATACTGTATTTACTGTATACATATACATATAAAAATGTCCAGACATAAAACAAAACATTTTCTACTTAAGTCACACATCGCAGTTATAAGTGGTAAATGGGGCGATTAACTTTTTTTTTCAGAGACAGTCGGGTCTGATAAACATATGTAAATGTAGAAGAGCCAGGTCTTGCTCCTCATTGGGGTCATACACTAAAACAGACATGTGCGTTTGTGTGTAAATAGGACCTGGTGTCTAAGATGCTTCATGTTGATCCTCATAAGAGACTGACATCATCTCAGGTGCTGCGTCACCCGTGGATTGTTCACAAAGACCGGCTTCCTAAATTCCAGCTTAACCGTCATGAAGCTCCACAACTTGTCAAAGTAACGTCCACACACATTAATCATTTATCATCAGTAATATAAAACATTAAAATTTATATTATATAAAAAAAACCTCATCTGATATTATAACAGCCTTTGATTTTTATGTGTGTGACAGGAAGCAATGGCTGCCACATACTCTGCTCTGAGCAGAAACGTATCACCGATGTTGGATCAAGTGGGTTGTTCCACATTAGCGCAGCGTCGTGGCATCAAAAAGCAAACCTCTACTGCCCTCTGACCTTTACACCTGCTGAAGTTTTGACTCTTTTCAGCCCTCAGGAGCAGTGAACCAAAATTATGCTTGTACTATAATCATTCGTATTCCACGGCAAATCAGTGTTTTATTACAGATCAGCTCTTAAATTTGTTAGTACGACATTGGGAGAGATGTGTGTGTGTGTGTGTGTTTCTGTGTGCCCGCACATGTGTGTGTGTAGGTAAATCTTATGTAATCATATTCCAGTATGCAAAATCTTCTTAAAAATTGATCAAAGAATGTATTTTTATACCTATGTGCACTTTTCTTTTTTTTACTGTTTGTGTGTGTGTGAATGAGTAAAACGTATTCCCTCTCTCTGTGGGGTTCAAATCAATCTTCTTACCACTCCAGGGACAATCAGATGTTATTAAAAAATAACTTGAATATTAATAAAGTTGTCAACAAAAAACGTGTATTTTTCAGTGTGACTTTTATGAAAGCATATGCTGATTAAAGACACTAAAATATCATTGTGCTTAAGACAAGCATCTATAGGAAAAGTGATTTTTCATACAGTATAATGAGTGTAGAAGTGCACTGGTGAATAGGAAAGGCATAATACAGATATGTCCTTTTAACAAGAATTTTTATGTTTGACAGAAATAAGCTTTTGTACTTGAATTTAATTAATTTACTAAAAATGTTCTTTGATTTTTTTTTATTACCTTATTGCTCCCTGTAGGGAAATTGTTATCTGCATTTAACCCATCCAGGTGTTAACACCTGTGGGTTTTGGGTGCCTTGCTTAACAGCACTTCAGCCATGACTTGCCTAGAGTGGGGATCAAACCACGTGCTACACTGGACCCACTTCTGGCAATGCACCTGCATTGCACTTGCATGAAGTCGTTTTTTTTTGTGTTTGTTTATATTAATGCGAAAGATCGGGCCTGAAAAAGTGTTAGTCGAGAGAGTTGAATACAATTTTTGGGGGATTTTTCTCGCACATGCGCATATAGGGGAACCCATTGCGGAAGTGGTATATGGTGGAGTAGTGGCGGTTCGTTCAGTGAGATAACGAGAAAAATATAAGAAGGATCCAGCTAAAAGAAATTTACTTACTGAACAATTGAGCCACAAGGCGGAGTCTATTAGATAGGATTAAAGTCAACATGCCCAAGAATAAAGGTGAGATCAGCAGCTGTGTGCTTGTGTTTTTGAAATGCTAGCGAACGTGCTAAAAAAACAACTGATGGGAGCGTTTGATCCTATCATACTCCTGTAAACTAACACGTTATGTCATGACACAGTGTAAGTAAGTTATAGGTACTGTAAATAAATAAGGTACTATTTACTGTTCTTTGCAACATATCTTAAAATTCCACACAGGATCAACATAACACACACACACACACACACACACAATATTCGGTTTAAATGTCCCTTGGTAATTATACAACTTACCACGTGAAGGAAAAGCATGATGCTACAATCACCGTCTTCAACACTTTATGGTTGAATGCCTCAGCTTTACTCCTCAAACATTCCTCTGGTCAAAACATTGTCTCGTCTAACTATAAAAAGCTTCTCCAGAATATCGTGTGTAAACTGTAGTTGAACAATATCTAATGTTTAATCTTCAGTCAGTCGTACTGTGAAATGTGACAGCTGGAAGTTGAGGGGTGTGTGTGTGTGTCTGTGTGTAGGTAAAGGAGGAAAGAACCGACGGCGAGGTAAGAATGAAAACGAGTCAGAAAAGAGAGAGCTGGTGTTTAAGGAGGATGGACAAGGTGAGTTTCTATGGCAGCAATCACATGACTTTGTATGTTAAGTACGCTTTAAAGTATAGAAGGTGCATATTTTTTCCATTTATGTAATATAGCTGTATATGTATACACACACACACACACAGGGGTTAGACAGTGAAACTGAAACACCTGGTTTTAGACCACAATAATTTATTTGTATGGTGTAGGG
>JAOUQT010063988.1:0-20682 GCA_025769995.1 Xyliphius kryptos
CCAACCAAGGAATTTGTTTCCAGCGCTTGGTGTCTCTCTACTATATATATAGTAGAGAGACACCAAGCGCTGGAAACAAATCCTTCTATATATATTTATAATGACTAGAATAAAGAATAAGATACAAATGTAAAATCTATTCATAGGGAGCTATTGCATACTCTACTTATTATGTAATGTTCATAGTATATATATAAAAAAGTGTGTATACGGCTAATTTTTAGCTCTTCACCGTTATACTGTAATTATATGTTCCTCCCCTGACAATAAATCCATCAGCAACAGTATTGTGTGATACATGGTTAATATCCCTCCCAAGACAAAGCCCCCATGTTTTAAAATTGTGTGTTTTGGCTTCTCTTTAAGACATAAGCTGGCCTCATACCCCACTGTGCCACACTCAGTCCATGCCACTTCCGACACTGGCAACAAATCCACTGATCACAATGAGCCAAGTCTACTTCCTATGACCATTTAAAGTAGTGCCGGTGCTATAGCTACACGCGTTAAAGACATACAACCTACATCTTACGTCTATTCCTACAGAGATAGAAATAGACCGATTATAAAATATTTTACTAAACAATGTATAGCATACAGTAGCTGATCTGAAAAAAAATGTGTACTGTGTCTTTAAATGTGCATATTTGATAAATATCTTTTGTTTACTGTAAAACTTTGAGTGCTTATTGTATTAATGACTGTCAATTATGAAAAACATTTAGACATTTTAGAAAGGCACGGTATAAAAATCTAAATGTAAATGGAAACTTACAGTTTTCACCCTGAAAGTCAGGAACAAACTGCTCATCGTTGTCCGGAACTTGTGCTAAATAGAGAAAAAAAAGGGGCAAAAAAGACAAGAACAGGACCAGATGAGTTTCTTTCCTCCTTGCCTGTGGCTAACTGGAAGACTTAACACAATCTGTATTTAACTCATTTCCTCTATTATGCTCCGATAATTTCAACAGTCATGAATCAAAGAAATCGTAATCCTATGCATGAGGACATTTATTCATTTCTAACAAAGGAGACATATCCTCTAATTATCAATAATCTCATTTAGACTTCATTTGCTGGACAGAACAGGGCCCTGCGTGTGAAAGACATCCTAAATCTCTGTCAGTTATGTTCTCAGATCTTCTGTTTACGTGTGTTTAAATCATCACTAATAAAAAAAATGCGTTTTTCTGAGCGTTTGAAACGTAAAAATACTCAAATTATAATCCCAATGCTATTTTTATTCCCTGTAAATAAGAAAAGGGGATAGCCGTGCACCCAAAAACACCCATTGTTCGCACTGTCTAATTGGGACACGTTCCCGCTGGTGAAAGCACCTGTACCTGCCGTGTCGGCTTGCCTCCAAAACTCCGAAAGTATCTCTTCTCCACGGATGCCTAATGCCAAAATAATGAATCCTTCAGTACAGACATCCTTCTTGTTCATGTATGTTTCCCATACATTTTACACACACTTTCAGTATGTGTGTTCCCTACAAGACAGTGTTGCAAAAAAACCAAGCGGCAGGCAATTAACATGCTTGTTTTAGAGTAATGCTTATGAATTTCCATTTTCACACTTGTAATAACATATCAGGGCACACAACTATAAATATAAAACTCCCTGCATGTTTATTTGGCTTAATGAGGGCAAAAAGTTAATTTACTGTTTCCCTTAACACACACAAGCAGGCAATCCTGTCCACTCTGACAAATGCAGTATGTAAAGCTGCATGACAGATGACTTATCTTTATGGAACAAGTCTGTGGGGTTATAAAGGTGTTTAAAAGCTCAAACAACACTTCAGACATGCACAGCAACATCGCCATTACAGGGGTTGTCAAAATTGACACTGAAAAGTGAGCTGATAACAGTAACGTCTACCGTTTTGCTACTATCAAATTCAGAAAAAAACATAAGCATGAAAGACAGAGAACAGGTTCATGCAAATGAGAGGAAGAAAAAGAGAGAAGAAAGGGAAAACTGCAGGGCTCAGCATGGTGAATGAAACAGCTGATCCAGGCAGCACTGCTGAGGATGGCTGGACAGACTGGAGTTGGAGCACTGCCGTCATTCACAGGAAACAGTAGTGCACAGTGAAAATGCAGGCCACGGTTCTTCCCTTATACTCAAATGCACAATGCACAAATACACACTGTCGTTTAACTTCCGCTTACAGTACAAGGTAAAAAATCTCTAAAAAATTATTAAAATAAAAATGTAAAAAATGTATTATTTAAAATATGTGTGTTTACCTAACTATTTTACCTTACGATTTTAAATCAACTACACATTATAAGTACAGACCGGCTCAATTGTTTTGTTATCATTTAATAAATAATAAAAAAAATAATAATAATAATAATAAGAAGAATAATTTATAATTTTATTGATCCGCATAGGGAAATTATGGCGATACATGGAGCCTAGTGCTGCCCCCCCGTTGTTGTACACGGACACTTACTCAGCCTTGTAAGTAACTTTCCTGGAGCAGGAACCAGGCTATGGGGTCTATTGCTACTGGACAGGAATTTAGGTATATGACATGATCCTACAATGAAACTCTCTTCAAAAGTTTATCACTGTTTCTAAACATCCTTTCCTGCATAAATTATTTAATCATATTTATACAAAAGCTACCGTCTTAGCTTGCCGCCCTGGCAAAAATGTCAAGCGCATGTCAAATGACCCTCAACTACTGGGAAATAGTTTGTCTCTTTTGTACCTTTTTTCTTCCCATTTACCTGAACTAATAAATATTTTAAATGATTCCAGTAGTTCTTCGGACAGGAAGTCATCTATTAAAACTCTCCACAATTTGCTTAAAACCTTTGGCCACTGGCAGCTGACTGATGAAAGACAGACTGAAATGGGTTCTTCACTATAATATCTACATTACTGGACAGTTCTTCTTTTTTTGCCCATCTTCCTTCCTAAGGCACTAAAATATTTAAATGATGTCTCATGAAGGCCTGAGGTGGAATCGCTATAATCACACTGACACTGAGAAAAGTTCCCAAATCTATTTCCTAAGCGGACCTCTTTCTTTAGAAATATTTTTAAACGTGTTAAAGAATACATGACGATGGTCTAAGGTTATAAAATATTGAGATTCTGTCTCACCTGTGTGTGCATGGAGACATATTTTAGACCATTTGATGATAATGAGGATGTCTTTCACATTTTATTACAACGAACATTTGTTAAGAACATGAGAACTATAAAGACTATTATTCTTAATCTATGAGTTAATAATAAATGCCAATATTTCTTCCTAAATGTCGTGATTTAATTATGAAAGGTGCAATTATATTTTTTAACACCAATATGGCCAGATATAAAATTAGTAACACAAGTAAAGTCATAAAATGAATTGATTCTTTCTTGTACAGCATAGACCCGAAGCAACAAAGATGTAGTTTGTGGAAATATGTCCTTAATGCAAAGCAATGGTCCAAGTTTTACTAAACTACTTTGCATAATATTAACGTGACAATCTATTTTGTTTATTTAATATATGCACATAGAAGATGAGCTTGACCTGCTGGGTCAGACTGCTTGGAAAAGTTCCAAACTTCTTGCATGTTCAAAAATATTTGAGGCAGTACTAAAGCATTATTGTACAAGCAATAAAGCAAAGCTTAATCAAATATGTGAATACAAACTGTAAATTAAAATAAAAAAATGTAGAATATTAAATTCTTTCTAATATATAAAAGATGAATCTTATAATAAAAAATACATTTGTTTTTAAAAAATTGGTCAAAACTAGTAATCTACTTTCGTTTACTAAGACGTTTGTTAAACAGGTTTGTGCTCAAAATTATACAAAATGTGATTTCACATAACAAAATATTTCCATAAAATGTGAAATTCTTTTGGTCGGCTGATAATAAATGCACATATCCTGCAATTACAACTAGTTTCATTCCTACACTACTATATACATCTAAAGTTTTAATCATTTTACTATTTAAAATGTTTTTCATTTACATTATATATATGTAACTTTTTCAAACACAAATAGCAACAAATAATGTTAATTTGTACGAAATATAACTGGACCAAACAAACATTACTAACCTAAAGGCCGGTTCTGCAAGCAAGATGGAAACAAGACGCTGGCGCTCAAGTCCTGAAGCATCCCGTTACACAATAACAAGCAGGTCTTTCCATCAGAAAAAAATCAATCAACTCAGAAAAGTAAAAAGGAAAAGAAACTGTGGCGACTGCGGCTCAGGCAAGAACCATTCTCAAAAGTTGTCCATTTGTCCAAAAAGTGGAAAATCTCTTAACACTCAGTGCTGACAGCTGTATTTCTTTAGATAGAGTCATATATAGACACTATAAGTGAATGTAATAAAAAGAAACACAGAAGCAGAAAGTGAGTGTGTGCATGTGTATGTAAAAGAGAGAAAGAGGAGAAAGAGAGAGAGAAAGGTGGTGTTGGTGGCGGCTCGGCTGCCCTAGCGTTTGCCAAAAGCGGGGGAGAAGAGAGTGAGTGCGATCGCAAGTTCTCCTGGTAATTTGTGATGACACTCGCAGTAGAAGCTCCTCGGTCTCCCTCTAGACTCCTCTGCGTCTTTAATGTATGCATGACACATGAGGTGCCTTCACCACACACACATTAATTGGACTACATATTAGGCATTGTAACTTCAGGCATATTGCTTTCCCCTCCCCTAGCTTATCCCTTTCTCCTCTCTTTCTCTATCTTTAACATAAAAGCGCTTGTTGATCATCCAGCCAACTATACACAACTTCAACAAGGCCAAGTTTTAACATAACAAACAAAAAAAATCCTTACCTTCTGTCAGCCAGGTCTCCTGAAGTTGGATGAGATCTTGGAAAAGCTCTACGACAAAGGAAACACACAATTGCAATAACAATCTTCGCTTCTTTCATTCCAGACTTCATTTTTGTTTGTAACATACACCAAAGCCTGAACCTGTGAGCTGGAGAAGCATAATGCAAAGCTTCTTCTGAAGGCATATTGGATTGTAATTGAGATTTTACAGCACAGAGTGCAGGTGGAAACAAGCAAATTGCATTTTGTGAAATGTTAAGAAGCCGTGAAATGAAGATTGCTTCTTTCAGCCGCCCCCTCTACACGTTCTCTGCTTACCCTCAGTGTCTAAAGCCAGGTCAGAGTTAATGAATTTCCTTTTCTTGTCTCTTGCCAGTCTGTTACTGCATGCTTTTCCCTGTGGATTTGAAAAACAGACAAATCCATTTATCCCAGGCTTGCCTGTGTGGTGGTCATTTTGAATAGAAATTACAGTTTGTATGTTTTAATTCACTTTATAAATCTATCGCATACTTTTATTGTATACAGTATACACATGCAACCTACTTCTGTGCGAATATGTAACGCGGACAGTCAAAATGAAAACTTGCACCATACTTACATGTGCATGAATGAAAGGTACTCGCTGGTCGTAAAAGGAGTCCATTCTGCAGAAATATTAACTCGGATTCTATGAGATCGTGCGTTCAGTGTGCCGACCGATCAGCGCAGAGCTCCTCTGACGGGTTGGCTTGATACTGTTTTAGAGAAGAGGGAGGGAAAATATGAATGAACAGCTCGAATCCGCGGAGAATGTCCGCTTTTAGATGCGCCATTCACCAAAACGCGTACAATTAGGCTATGTAATCTGGCAGCCTGTATTCGAATCGAGATCAATCTGTACGTTTCATTTTATTCAACATAAGTAAGATAAATCAACATTTAAACACGCAAAATTCATGTTAGAATTAACTCTTGAAGCGTTTGCGATGTGTGCAGCTCTTCACGTAACATGCGGGATTTTAGGCGACTTTCCAAACTCACCTATAGCAGCGGAATGATAACGCACTCGCCTTCATGAAACGCACCGTGTTCTGTCTAGGAGTTCTCAGTCTCCGCGTTCTCGCTACACTGATTTCGGGGATCAGCTCGGCGAGTCTCGGCCTCCTTCAAACCCGCGCCGCCGCTGAGCTTTCTCATTGGTTCCAGCGCGCAGCACCGCCAGACCCTGGAGCGCGCATTCTGCCACGCACACTTCTGTTTAAACTCCTCTAACTTAGAGAGAATTTACACCGACTTATAGCAATATGAAAGCAATATTTGTACTTTATTTAAAAAAGGATCAACAATCTGTGCCCTTGAACGGCAGCTGACTGTAGTTCTCTTTGCCCCTGGGTGGGGGCACCAACTTAAAATAACTATTCACCCCTAACTTTAGGCCAATCATTTCCATATTTAATGTAAAATGTTCTTAGGTTAGAAAAGACAGCTTTAGAAATTATTACTGTTGTTGAAGTCTTGACACACATTGTGTATGCTCTTGAGCGCTGCTTAATCAACACCGATGTCCACCCGGCAACTCTGGGCGCAATAGAAAGAACAACACTAGACAGAGCACCTCCCTTATAGGGGACACGCACACGTTTACACACTAAGGGCCACTATAGAGACACAAATTAACCAAACGTGCATGTCTTTGGAATGCGGAAGGAAACCGGAACACCCACCTGGGAGCTTCCAAGGGTAGAACATATACAAACCTTTACACAGAAACCCGGGTCCTACTTGCTGTGAGCTGACAGCACTACCCATTACAGCACCACCCTTTGGCTGATTCAATATCATATAATGAGTTCTAACCACAAATGTGCAAGGCCTGTTTAAATACCTTCTGCAAACTCATTGTGTTGCTGTTTTTTTTTCATATAATCAATCTTTCACACCCTCATTTAAATTTACATTACATTTACATCTGTAATATGGCACCATTTTCTTTTAGCAGTTCTTCCACTATGTTCACTGTTACTTCAGCTGAAATATATGTAACAATATAACAATATATGTAGCAATGTAACATCACATACTTGTAAGTTTTTTAAACAATTAGAGCTAACATACGTTTAGTTAAATGCATGCCGCTGGTGAGACAAATGGTGTCACCATGCCCTTTGCATCAGGCATAGTGACAGTGTACAGTAGAGCAAAGAACAATCAAAAAAGTGAAAGATGTTTTCAATCCACTTATCATGACAATATTTGTAGTGCCAGCCTATTTCTGTAACTTGCCAATGGTGCCTGGCCTCATTTATTTGCCAAAATTGATTTTTACATGCATTTGGCAAAGAGGCCAAATGGATACTAAACCAATACTAAACATTATTTACAGCTCAAATGTGTGTACAGCATATCCATCTGTATAACATTGTGTAGGTTGACAGAAAGTGTGTTGTGGTATCTGCCACCAATAGATCATTTAAGTATATTTACACTTTAACATTTTTCTGTTTTCAATGGGTTGTGGATGATGGTGGTGGGTCAGATTGATTATCTGTCTTTTCACTTACCGTGCTAATTTCAAGCTTCGCACTGATTTTTCACAGAGTGTGGCGCTGGATTTGGCTGTAATTGGCACAGCATGTGGATTAATGCTCTGTTCGCTTTCTCTTTATAGAAAGGTGCACCGGTGTTCTTGTAGGCTCTGGACATGATCTGTCGTTGAGTGTGACTTTTCCCCGGTTTGGTTTGCTTTGACATGTTCATGGACTATTTACCAACATGTTACTCCTGATATTGGAGGACAATACACAGGTTACCGGTTAACTCGGTCCTTACTGCTGCCAATAATGCAAGCCCTCCCACTCCTGATACTTTATTCTCTTTTAATTGTACAGCAAACATGGGTTTGCGATCCTTGTTTATTTTAACCTTGTCTGACCTACTTGTGACAAAATACCACTTAAAACAAAGTCTGATTCTTCTGTGGATTTTGACACAGTCAGTCTCAGACATGTATATAAAGTATATAGGATTCTTAACATTACTATGATTTGTCAACAACTTGGAATACCATGAATGCAGTCTCTAGAAGTAGCCTTGTAGAAATGTCATTCACAATGGCCTGTGCATGCTGTGTCAGAAAGAAGTTTCTTCCTGCCCACTCATAATCCTGACTTTGGGACTACATCTATGAATTATGACTGAAATGATCTTGACAACTGCAAAATAAATGAATAGCAACAAGCAGGTCTACCATTCAGGACTGTGATTGTAGAGCAGAGATCTATATTTACACCCTGAAGTGGGTTCAGTGCAGTTGGGATCCTCCTCCTCCTCCCGGTGCCACCCACTCAAATCACAAGCCCCCGAACTACATCACATTGCATAGATAGATATATAGATAGATTGATGCAGGAATGGATGGATAGATAGATAGATATTATTCTATTATTATTATCTAATTATTCTTATTACTGTTATTTCTATTATCATCATCAGTAGTGTTAGGTAGGCCTGTTATCATTACTAGGCTTATTTTATTTGGCAGTATCAAGCTTTAAGTCATTATTATTATTTTTTTAATAATAATAATACAATTATTATTATTATTATTATTATTATTATTATTATTATCATTATTATTATTATCAGTAGTCATAGGCCTATCATCTTAGGACCATTTTATTATTTTTTTTATTACCTTATCATTTGTGAGGTCATTTCCCCGGGCTCGAATGCAGGTGGCCCTTCTGCATTTCCCAGGGTACCTTGCGGCACTACACCTGCAGCGCACGCGCCATAAACGCGGAAGTGAGTTAAAGGCGCCGAACACGTAATACGCGTAGCTGTTCCTAATTGACTGGTAATCGAGCTAACAATTTAAGTCGCGTTTTGAAGCTGTCGGCGGCGGCATAATGGCATACAACGTTCAGAGTATTGAATTATGGACTGTAATTGCTGTCTCTATTCTTGTACATAGTGATTTTAGTGAACAGTCCGTGTTTAAGTTATGCTAAGTGTTTTGCTGTTTCTGCGTTTTCTAAACCTCGTGTTTTGTTTCTGTTACCGGTGTAAATACATACTACTGCATTTATTTCCCGCAACTCTCTCGTGTTTCATTCCCTTTCATTGGTGACTATTAATAATAACTAGAAAGTGATGTGTGTTGCGCGATGCATCCCTGCTTATACCTGTGTTCCTAATATATTTTATAGAGGTGTGGCATGTTTGCTGGCCAATCAATCACAGTAATACTGTAGTTATTAAACCAGGTATTGGGACTTTCGGCAGGGTGGACAGGTGGCAAGTCCTGCATGAGGGAAGCACAAAGTGCTCTAAAATTTCCTGGTACTCAGCTGCGCTGACTTTGGTTTTGATCTAACGTAGTGAACCTACACCATTTGATGACATGGCTCCCCAAACCATCACTGATTGTGGAAACTTCACACTAAACCTTAATCAGGTTGGATTGTGTGCCTCTCCACTATTTCTCCAGACTCTGGGACCTTGATTTCTAAATGAAATACTAAATGTACTTTCATCTGAAAACAACACATTGAACCACTGAGCAACAGTCCAATTCTTTTTCTCCTTGGCCAAGATATGACTCTTCTGCCGTTGTCTCCTGGTCATGAGTGGCTTGATACAAGAAGGCCAGTTGTAGCCTATGTTCTGTATACGGCTGTGGTGGTTCTTAAAACACCGACTCCAGCAGGAGTCAACTCCTAGTGAATCCTCAAATCTTTGAATGGCCATTTCTTGATGATCCTTTCAAAGCTGGGGTTATGTCGGTTACTTGTGCAACCTTTTCTACCACCTTTTTTACTTTAACTCAACTGTCCATTGATATGCTTGTATACAGTACTTTGTGAAGGGCCAGCTTCTTTAGCAATGAAATTTTGTGGCATACCCGCCTTCTGGATTGTGTCAGTGACTACCAATGTCTTCCCCATGATTGTCTATCCTACTGAACCAGATTAAGGGACCATTTTAAATGCTTAGGAAGCATTTGTTTTGTTTTAAATATTTTAATATTCTAAAATGATGATTTTGTATTTTTATTGGCTGTAAGACAAAATCATCAACATTAACCGTATTAAACAGCAGAAAGAGATCACCATGTTTCTAATGAATCTATATAATATATGCATTTCATTGTTTGTATTAAATTACTGAAATTTAAGTTTTTGATTATATTCTAATGTACTGTCCATCCATACAATATATTCCGCTTTATCAACATTTTATTTAACATATATAATAAATTATGCAAACAACCTATGAAGTTTAGCTACACATATGGAAGTGTTCTGTTAAAAGTAATAAACTGTCAACTGCAGCTGTAAATAAGCTGTTTCGCATTTCTTTTTTTTTTACTCCATATCACTTGTTAATATTTTAGTGTAAATTTAGTTTGAAACTATGCCTATCATTAATTACAATTCAACATGAAGAGATCTGTAAATATCAGACATACCTTCAACTAACCCGTAAGCTTTGATGATAAAAACCCAGAGGCATTTACAAAGATAATAAGAAGGTAAATGGTATTAAATGCCTCAAACAGAGGTCTTCTTAGATCTTCACTTCAGAAGAATGCCAACATGACATTTTTAATCATGGGCCAAACAAGTGGACTAAAACTGAATGTCATTAGCCATTTTCTCTCTTCTGCCAACATGAAACTAATAAAATATTTGTAAAGCACTATTAATCAGATATGATTATTTTTAAATCTGATCATAAAATAAATAACATTTCATTTTATAACAAAGGTATTTTCTCTGTTCAACCAAGTCTGGGCAAATCGGTATTTTGCTGAACCTTACTGGAGCTTGAGTCTGGATCTTAGTTCCCCTCAGGGCTATCATTATTAAACAAATCTGAGGGCAAGTATGAGGAGACATATGTCAGAAATAAAGCATCTCATAACTGGATCAACCACATAACCCAGTCCAACTCAATTAATATTTTCTAACTTTAAGTTATGAGTTTCTTGATGCATTATTAGGGGTTGGGTCAGGTACAATGACATTAGATGTCAGGTTAAATATGGACAGTCTGTCATTAATTTAAAGCTTGTAACTGAAACTGGCAGTACCACATTGGTGTCAAGTCTAGTTGTGGTCTAGATATGGTCAGCCTTATATCTGCACACAGCAATCTTTCTAGTCTTTCATACTAGATATCTTGATGGTGTGTCTCTACCCATTGGAGAACTCCGCATTGTAAGGGTACTCACCAGTCCCAGTCTAATGGATTAACAATTGACATTTTCCAAATGGAAAAGAGGACTACTGAAATATAAACAACCAGGACTGTCGCATTCCTATCAAGCCACTCATAACCAAGAGACAATGCCAGAAGCGGCTTACCTGGGCCAGGGACTGTTGCTCATTCGTCCAATGTGTTGTTTTCAGATGAAATAAAATTTTGCATTTCATTTGGAAATCAAGTTTCCAGCAATCAGTGATGGTTTGAGGAGCCGTCTACCAGGAAATATTAGAGCACTTTATGCTTCCCTCTGTCGGACTGTCTGCATCTGTTCATGCTGCTAAAAGTACCTGGTTTAATAACCACAATATCACTGTGCTTGATTGGCCAGCAAACAAGCCAGACATAAATCCCATAGAGTATCTATGGGTTATTGTCAAGAGGAAGGTGAGAGGCACCAGTCCCAACAATGCAGAGCTGAAGGCTGCTATTAAAGCAACCTGGGCTTTTATAACACATCAGCAGTGCCACAGGGTGATCGGCTCCATGCCACACCGCATTGATGAAGCAATTCGTGCAAAAGGAGCCCAACCAAGTATTGAGTGCATTTACTGTACATACTTGCATTGTTTATGCACTTCAGTTTTCTAATATTCGTTACAAAGTCCTTCCATGTTTAGCTGCTACAGTTACTAGTATTTTTTTTTACCATTGCTTGTTTATCTGTTTTTTTTCCTCTGCCAAAATTAAGGTACCTTTTTGGAAGATTAGCTAACCATAGCCTGAATTCAGCCATGATAATTGGATGTGAATACTTCTTATGTAAAGATGAAAATCTTTGGGGGTCATGGGTATTTTGGTATACTGAGATGTTTCCCCACCACTCATGTGTTCACTACAGTTTCCTGAAAGTGGAGGGGCTGGTTGCTTTATGTCTCAGGGAGCCCTCATGTCTGTGTTGACTTCTGGTTCTACCTTTTCGTTATGCTGCTAGTCTTTGCTTGCAGTTTAACACACTCCATATTCTCATAAGTCTCAAGTCTCATATCTAAAGTCTCAAGTAGTTTTATTGTAATATCAGCCATATACAGTGTTACAGTATACAGTGAAACGAAACACTTTAACTTCTACTGTAGTTAACTAACATTCCTATATAAATTGTTTTCACTCAATAAAGTTGGGGCATTGAGTAAAACATAAAAACAGAATACAATGACTTGCAAAAAATTTCAACCCATATTCAATTGAATACACTACAAAGACAAGATATTTTATGTTAAAATAGATAAACTATTTTTTTTGCAAATATTCAATCATTTTTAATTTAATGCCTGCAACATGTTCCAAAAGAGTTAAGACAGGGACATGTTTACCACTGTGTTACATTAACCATTCTTTTAATAACACCCAATAAGCATTTAGGAATTAAGGACCAAAATTGTTAAAGCTTTATATGTTGAATTCTTTCCCATTCTTGCTTGATATACAACTTCAGTTGCACAACAGTTTGGGGTCTTTATTGTCATATTTTGTGCTTCATAATGTGCCACAGGAGACGGGTCTGGACTGCAGACAGGCCAGTCTAGTACCCACACTTATTTTCTACGATGCCATGCTAACATGTGCAGAATATGGATTGGCATTGTCTTGCTGAAATAAGCAGGGACGTCCCTGAAAAAGATGTTGCTTTGGATAGCAGCATGTGGTGCATCTTTACAGCAAGTTTCCCATGCCATGGACACTAACACACCCCCATACCATCAGAGATGCTGGATTTTGAACTTTGAGCTAATAACAATCCAGACAGTCCTTTTCCTCTTTGGCCCAGAGGACACAACGTCCATGATTTTCATAAACAATTTAAAATGTGGACTCTTCAGACCACAGGACACTTTTCCACATTGTGTTAGTCCATCTCAGATATACTCAGCCTGGGTGTTGTTGATATATGGCTTTATCCTAACATGGTCAAGTTTTGGATGAACGTTTTTCTCGGACAATGGTTTTCTGTATTCCTGAATCCAGTTGGTAATATTTGTAACATAATGATGTCGCTTTTTTAAATTGCAGTGACCCCGGAGGGATTGAAGGTCATGGCCATTCAGTGTTGGTTTTCGGCCTTGCCACAGAGGTTTATCCAGATTCTCTGAAACTTTTGATGATATTATGGACTGTAGATAATGAAATCTCTAATTTCATTGCAAATGCACATTTAGAAACATTAGACTTGTTAGACTTTATTTGTTTACAAATTGGTGAACCTCAACCTCAAAGCTTGTGAATGGCTGAGCCTTTCGGGGATGCTCCCTTTATAGCCAATTATGATACTCACCTTTCCAATTAACCTGTTTACTTGTCGAATGTCCCAAAATGTGATTTCTGAACATTTCTAAACTTTCCCAGTCTTTCTTGCCCCTGTCCTAAATCCTTTGGAATGTGTTGTAGAAATGTTGTTGAAAAAAAATAAAGTGTATTCATTTGAAATTAATTATCTTGTCTTTGTAATGTATTCAGTTTAATATGGGTTGAGAAAAATGTAAATCATTGTATTCTATTTTTATTTATGTTTTACTTGAAGTCTCTACCTCATTAGAATTGTAGTTGTACAAATGATGTGGTGACACTGTTGTTATGGAGAGCATTAACTTCAACATCAGTGACGTTGGTGCCAAAATCCAGCAAGAGTTTTCCTCAACAGGTATGAGTGCTTCTACAATTACTTATGCTGTTTTGTTTTTCAACTCGCACCCCAGTCGCAGAAGGAGTGAAGCACATGTAAATGAACACAGTGCTTCAGCCAAGATGCTTTCAGAATAAGAAAACTTCAATTAAAATCAAACACCACTCCAATTCGTGCAAATTAGGTGATATGATTTGCGAATAAATCCAAGTAAACAATCAGAATGTCACAACTAAGAAGTTGTTAAGTGAGTTATATGGATTTGACACAAACTGTAAGGAGTGACTAGCTCATTTATGGAGAAAGTTTTCACAGAGAAATTGTGTGTGAACCGAATTACTCAGGTGTAAATTACAAAAAGTTTCATACTAAACATTGTATATAGCCAGCTTGCATGAAAATGCAGCGTTGAACTTGACATGTCATAAAACCTGGCATTGCACACCTGAACAGACATAGAGTATCAAATGCTGATATAAACACACTATTTAAAGGGCAGGGTCAAAATACCAGAAAATAAAGAAAAGCGAAGTGCAATGCTTAGTATCACATTCTGTCTTCGAGATATTTTGTATATACAGTGTTTATCAAGGTGCAAGATGCAGGTAATCAACAATACACTTCAATAATTGGGGAATCTTTTGTAGTATTTGCATGCTATTCTTGTGGTCCCATGGGTTTCCTCCAGGTACTTTGGATCCCCTTCCAAAAGGGGTTTTCACGCTGAAATATCTCCACACACGACTTCGTTCATGCTGCGCCATAATACAGACTGGTTGACTTTTTTTATCCTGTACTGTCCCAATCACGCGAGTAATAGTTTGGTTGATTCCCATCCCGCAGGAATCACGTGACCCGTGGGATTCCCAAAAAAATGTCAGCCTCTACCCTCAACATAACAGAAAAAAATGATCCAAATCATTGTAGCCAAAATGCAGTATTAGTATTTAGCATAAAATACCCATTTAATAGTTATTGTTTCTTATATTATTAACATTAATATGACTAATTTATTATAAACTATTAAGAACTATCAGTACAAGTCTCAAAAATACATACGTATTATAGATACTGCAAATGATACTCCATAATTTATCATTCTACCAGATATTCTTCATATAACATAGAATACCTTAACTTCGACAACAGTGTCAGGTAATAGATATAATCAAATATACTCCTGTTCTTCTTTTAGCCTCTCACTATTATCAGGGGTCACACAGCATGATAGCACAGTTTGGAACTTGCACCAATTCTTCAAGCCTTTCTACCCATCCACTTCATCATCATTCAGGGTTGCTACACTCAGTCCTCTATAAACTTGACTCTCCTGTTCTCTCTCTGTCACCTTACATCTTCCTCATCCACTTCAACAAAAAGCAGCGCAATTTCTGCCAGTACAATCATCACCAGTACCGGTGGTGGTTGTTGTGAAAGTGATAGTGATACTATGTTTGCACACAGCGGAATTGGTCCTCTGCATTTAACCCATCCAAGCAGGGAAACACACAAACACACACTGGTGAAGTGAGCACACGTGCCCGGAGCAGTGAGCAGCCAGCACAGCGCCCGGGGAGCAAGTGGGGGTTAGGTGCCTTGCCCAATGGCACTTCAGCCATGACTTTTCAGTACTTGGAATTGAACCAGGGACCCTCCGGTTGCAAGTCTGGTTCCTCAACCACATACTACGCTCTGCCCCACTCTGTAAAACTTTCTTCCACCGTCTCTTTGCTCCGTCTCTTCTCTTTCTCATTTTACATCTCCTCTAAAGACACATCTCTTTGACTAACTCTGTCTTCTGTCTCTTTATGATTTGGTTTATGTAATTATTTCTAGACGTCAAGCGTCCTCTGGTATTCTGAAAGACGCTGTATAAGTTAAATGTATTATTATTACTATTAACATGTGGAGAGTGTACGCGAGAGAGATACGGTATATTCGCAAGCATGGTTGATATTTAAGCAATCCAGATGTTGATGGGGTGTAGGGTATCAATGAGCATTGCGACACGCCGTGCACAGGGTGTAGGTTAGAGTACTAAGAGGATAAGGTACAGGACGGATTTTGCCCGTGGTCACGTTTTGTCATTTCATAAAAAAAGTTGATGTTAGCGGAAAGAAAAGGAGAAGTTCAGAAGCAAGGACAGACGAAGGGTCACTAATGTGCAAAATAGCAGGAAATTTGCTCCCAGACATATACAGGCTGTCGTTAAAACTAGAGGGGATGATAAACAATGTCAGTCGCCATTTTTTTAGCTGCACCAATGCCAGCGAGTTCAAAATTAGCTAACATTAGCCAAAACTAGCTAATTCAATATCTGATAGCGTGTGTTATATTTTCTGTTTTAATTTACATTTCACACAGAATTCCAACTTTTTTTGGAACTGGGGTTGTAGACTGGGGCTTAAATGTGAAAACAAGGACGTTGAGCCCTAACTATGAGGAAAGAACGGCAATGTCTGATTTTCACCTTGTCTCCTGTGTCGTTCTTACGAGTTCTCTTCATAATCTCCTCCAGACGCTACACCAACACACACACACACACACCATGGTCAGGTTAATAGCCAGTATCTATCATCTATCATCTAGTATCCATTGTGTTAATAGTTCATCTATAAGAATCCATTATGATTCTCAGTCTGTCACCTTCTTCCTCTCCAGACGTTCCTGCTCTTCTTTCTGGAAGTGTTTCTCTCTCTCCAACCGCTGACGCTCCGCCTCCTCTCGAGCCTTCGCCTCCACCTCCTCTCTCTGAAATAAGTAAAGACATAATAAAGTCAAAATCAAAGTCCACCTCTGACCAACATGAGGTATTATCCCATCATCATTCTGCCACCAGGTGGCGGTAGAGTTCACAACTGCCCTCTTTATCCGTCACGTCATGCGCAGTCATGATGGCCCTTGTGATGATTGGATGCACAGATGTGCGCTATAGATAAGGATAATCTTACTGAGCATCTCAATCTCTTGTCAGCTGCTGCAGCCCTACGGAGTTGAAGCAATGTTTCTAACAGCACACACTGTTCCAACTGATCTATCTCAATTATTTACTCTTCAAGACCGTGCTCCTCCGCTAGTCTATCACTTACTTTCTATGTACCCCTGTCCTTCTTCTATCACTCCCTTTCTCTGTCCCCTTGTCCATCCCTCTTTTCCCTCGTTCTCTGTATTCATATCCATCATTTACTTTCTCTGAACCCCTTCTTCTATCCGTCTTTCTTAGTCCCCTCATCCATTTCTATGTTCCCCTCTTTCTCTGTATTCTAGTTTATTCTAACGTTGTCCTTCATCTACCTGTTTCTTTCTCTTACACCTTGCCTATCTGTTTTGTACACCTTTTTCTATGTACCCCTGTCCTTCTTCTATCACTCCCTTTCTCTGTCCCTTTGTCCATCCCTCTTTCCCCTCTTTATCTGTATTCTCGTCTATCTCCAGTCTATGTACCATAATCTTGTCCATCTCTTTCTCAGTCACCTTGTCCATCTCTCTTTTATCCATCTTTCTATGTATTTTAGTTGATTTCTTGTTCAACCCCTATCCTTCTTTCTCTTTCCATCTCTCATTCTCTATCCTCTTGTCCATCTCTCTCTACCTCATCCTGTGTATTCTATCCATCTCTTACTTTTCTATGTAACCTTCTATCTCTGTTCAGTTGTTCACCTTTTCCCCCATTTCTCTGTACTCTAGTCCAACTCTTGCTTTCTTTGTACCCGTATCCTTCTTCTATCACTCCGTTTCACTCTGTTTTATGAGGCTAATGATGTAAATATTCTCATTTTTTCTGTAAATTCACCTGTTTCTGGAGGCGAATGTTCTCCTCCTGCTCGGCACGAACTCTCTCCTGTGCCTCCTTCTCCTCCTGCAGGCGCTGACGCTCAGCCATTAACCTCTGCTCCTCCTCCCTGCACCTCCTCTCCTCCGCCTCGCGCTGAGCACGCTCCTCCTGTAAAACTCTGAGACAAAACACACACACACACAGATTATGACACACACACTCACCTTCCAAGAAAACACTTTCATTAGTTTGGAACACTTTCACATTCATATACAGCACTTGCATTCAGGTGGTATTCCACACTGGGAAAATTGTTACTGTAAAAAAGGAACACCGCGCTTCACATACACTCACTGGCCACTTTATTAGGTACCTCTTGCTAGTAAAAGGTAGGATACCGTTTTGCCTTCAAAACTGCCTTAATTATCCATATCATACTTTCAACAGAGATCAAAAGTGTTCTACATTTCTTGGTTGTAACCAGTGTTTATTTGGCTTAATGTCGTCTTTCTATCATCATCATCTCAAACCAGTCTGTCCATTTTACTATGACCTCTCACTGATCACCCTTTTCCCCCATTCCGATGCTCGGTTTGCAATTCAGGAAGTTGTTTCGACTACCTCTACACTCCTAATTGTGTCGAGTTGCGGACATGTGATTAGATATTTGCAATTAAACAGGTGTTTCTAATAAAATGGCCGGTGAGTGTATATGAACCTTTAATGGAAACAAGTAGTGGAGTTTCATTTGCATCCATCATGCTACAGTGACCAGAACTGTTAATGATGCGCTGCAACAACAGACAATCAATGTGTGATTCATTTCTAAACAATTAATCGACTCATGAAGGTTGGCTGCACGGATGAGTCAACTTTTTCCAGTTCCCTTTGTCTCGTGTCACCTATCAGTGCCCATGATAATCCAGTCCACATTGCCATGTTGTCCATCCAGGTTATTCTTGGTCTTCCAAGTCAAGTCATTACACTTCCTTCAATGGTGCCATGTTTGAGTCTCATCACATAACTGTAGTAATGTAACTTGCAGGATTTGATGTGGTTCGGTAACTGCTTTTATGTTCTTGTAGAATGCTCAGTGGTCATCATCTTCATCCATGAGATCCTCATCGACTTGCAGAGGAACTTCTCAAAAAAAACACTTCTTTCTTCAGTGTCCAGGCTTCACATCCACATGTAACTCCTGGCCAGACCAAGACTTTCATCATTCGTAGCTTGGTGTTGATGCTAATTGACCACCACCACCACCATGACCTTTGCAATTAACCGATGCATTGACTTCACCGATGCAATCCGCAGCATTTGTTACTCTACAAACATGTAAAAGAGTGGCATCTCCAGACTTCTGCCATCTGCCATGATCTCTAGCATGTCTACAGTGTCCCGTATATCATTGGACTCATCTGTGCAGCCAATCACAGTCAGGCGATGATGGTTCACTGTACGTCATGATGTTACATGTGTGGTAATGAGCTCACATGCTGCTTCTATCCGAGGAAGGACACTTCGCCTGACTTCTGAGCAGTTTCTGATGGATGGACACACACACGGCTGTGTACTCACTTGTTGCTCTGCCTCATTTCTATGCAACATTTATGACGGTGCGACTCGACATAACTCATCAGTTTTTATGGCTCCGCCTCTTCGCTGTGTCCATTTAGCGCAGTTCACTTTGACGAGGATGATGGTGATAATATGGAGACCGAGAGAATAACGGAGTCTGATCTCGTACACATCGTACTATATCGGATTAAAACATATCTACTTCATAACCGTAGTATAATAGTGTTCTCACCGCACAGAAAAAAGGCCCCGGGTTCGAACCTGGCGACCTGGGAAATATCTGTGTGGAATTTGCATGTTCTCCTTGTGTTTGCTCGGGTTCTTCGGTTCCCCACACGTTCTGGAGGTGTTTATTTGGAACTGGCGGTGTTCAATCGTCCGGTCTGAAGACAGAAAGAATGAGGGTAGAATCAGGAAGGGCATCCGGCGTAGAAAATGCCCAATCATAATGCGAGTAATTTGTTGTGGTGACCCCCGGTGGAAGAAAAAAGCCGAAAGATGAGGTTGAGTCTAAAACCATATGCACTGTCGGACAACAACAATAACATAATCACTGCATGTTGCTCTTCTTTCGTGCACATGACAAAACCGGGAGCCATTTGTTTTCTAGCACCGCAGTCACAAAGAAACTAGTGTAACACGTTCATACCTGTCCAGTAGTGACCTTGTAACTGAAAGCGTGGACAAATTTCCATTATAACCAGAGTGCAGGTAATTTTTGACTCAAAACAAATACGGATACAGAGCTAACATTTCCAACACACTCACACACACACACACACACACACACATGCAGTGAAGTGCACTTGGCCCATCATCATGCTAATTTATTTCTTTGCTCCAGGCAGTTGGATTATTATTATTTTAAGTCCACTCGACTCAAACAATCCTCTCCACACACACACACTCACACTCACACACACTCACACACACACACACACACAAACAAGCGCTATTGAAAATAGTCAATTTGATCTTCGACTTCTTGTAGCCAGAAAGGATGAGAACTGTAGATTTACAACTTACAAAATAATAAATATAATATAGTCTTTTAGATCTTCTCTGCCACCAGGGGTCGCCACAACAAGCCACTTCCATTGCCAATCTGGCAGATGCCCTTTCTGAAGCAACTGTCACTATTTCAGGCATAGGACCGGACAATTTACTGTCTCTAGTTCACCTATTATAATAGTAAATTAGATACACGGGGGCGTGGGCCAGTAGCCAAAGCCGTAGACATGGCACCAATTCATGCTACACACACCCACACAGAAAAAAAAAACACATTCACACACTAAGGGGACTGTTTAGAGACACCAATTAACCCACTGTCCATGTCTTTGGAATACGGGAGGATACTGAGCCATGCTGGGAAAACACAAGGACAACATGCAAACTCCACACACAAATTGTTCCACCCAGGGATAAAACCTAGGCCCTTCTTGGTGTGAGGCAACAGCACTACCCAGTGCGCTAAAAGTAGGGATGCCAGTTCTGAGGCTTGAAAAACTTGGATACCTGGAGGGGTGCTACCAGTATTCACTTTTGCAAGACAAAGGAGGAGGGGTGCTAACGGTGTTCGCTTCCTAGGCGAGAACATTGGGGTGCTAACGGTGTTTGCTTCCTATGCGAGAACGTGGGGGTGCTAACGGT
>JAOUQT010063989.1:0-10452 GCA_025769995.1 Xyliphius kryptos
GTAACCTATTGAGAAAATTTTCCTCTCATCTTTCTAAGTAGGAGAACTAGCACAATCAGTGCCCGACTAAATACTTTTTTGCCTTAATTTGTTTGTGCAAATGACTTATTTTCAACAAGAATCCTAGTTAAAATGTCCACCGAATTCCTAACCAAATTCCCGTTTAGCCCAGTTTCTAAAAGATGCCAACTCTAGGAAGATCCCACATTATAATTTAAACATTCTAGAAAATCTCTTTAGGTGCATTTCTTTGAAACCATATTAAACAGGATACAATACATTAGCACATGTCTCAACACTCACTTAAAAAAAAATCACTATTAATGATTATTATTTGTAGATTTATAGATGTTTGGTTGGGTTTTAATGCCAGGAATCAAAGTTCCATTTTCCTGGCAAGATAATTTTTAAAATATGTGTTTGTGTGTAATTGTTAAGAATTTGATTTGTGTTTTAGCTTTTATCGGTGTAAAATAATGTTGGGAAAAATATAAATCGATATTTCGCTTTTATTTGGACACACCCAGGCTCCTATAACGCACGGAACGGTTTATAATGCTGAAATGATTGCTAAAGCAAAAGCAGTGTGTTTGCAGCCCGTCTTAATAAGAAAGGAAAGCAGCAAAAGTGCTGTGTGGAAATACTTGGGATTTAAAGCAAAGAAAGATAGAAAACCAAAGGACAGGAACAAGCAAGTTTGCAAGCTAAGGACCGGCACGCAAAGACTTCCAAGAGGTTGGTGATTATTCCCATTTCTAGCATTACTAAAAGTGTCAGATTATCTGTTATCCTAATAAATGTTTGTTTGTCATATCCTTGCCTACCGAATATTTGTTGATTCGAGTATTCTGTTGATTTTCTATATTTAAATAACTGAGAGAGAGTGATGTTTAATGCATGGCCAAGGATTCCACATACGAATACTTTCGATTCAGGAGCAGCATCAATGTTTTATGATGGTAGGCCAGGTCTGTTTTACACTGTATGCACTGCACTATGTTGTCCGCTTTACGAGGCATAAAACGGTCCCACGCTTTCAGCTTTTTACATGCACCATTGTCATCTTACATAGTGAGCAAAATAAATCCCGCCTCCTTCAATGTGCATCTATTACACCAGTCTGTGTGAAGTCAACCAGAGCTGCACAGTAGACTACATAGCGAAAGTGATACGATATAAGATTTAAAGGAGATAGACTTGGGTGACAATTAACATGCCGCTAAATGAGGAACGGAAGGTTTAGACCAATTAACAAGAGTAGTCGGGTCAGAGGTGGTTGTTTATTTTATTAAAGCAAAATAAAAATGAAAGTAAAACAAGCATCAAATAGAAACACTCTTTCAGAAAGAGTGTTTTGGTAAACTGGGCTCCCTTATCAGTCTGGTTTATCTCAAGGTTTTTTCCTTACTTCCCCAGGGAGTTTTTCCTTGCCACGTAATTCATTTGGAATAAAACTTCTCTGTAAAGCTGCTTTGGGACAATAACCATTGTTAAAAGCGCTTTATAAATAAAATTGAATTGCTAGCAAGATTTCTGGAATAGCAGCAAACTGTCTATGTTTTAGCAGATGATTGAAATACGTGGCATCTTATGCCAAATGATTCAGAAATTACAGATTAAATACTGTAGGTCTCTTCAGCAATGCAAATAACAATTGACATATCTAGTTATAAAAAAAAAAAAAAACAGACCTGCACAATTGCCAAACGCTGGAGTCTTCTTTGCTCTATCAGCGCTTCCTCATCCTCTTCATCCACATCATAATCCTCTAAACTATATGCAAACAATAATAACTGTACATTTATGTTTTCATACATCATAGATGTAACCAGAAGAATAAAGCTTAGCTGTAATCCAAAATGTGTAAATGATGTCTAAACCTTAGTCACCAAACAGTACAAAGATTTTTTGTGAACTTACACTTCTTCATCAGATTCGTCTTGCTCAGCTTTCATGCCTTCAGACAGACTACCCTTAAACATATCATCCTTTTCTCTGCTTCTCCTCCTCCTTTCCTGAGATCCTGTGCGTGCCAGATGCCTGTGACCCAACCTGGCACGTTCCAAAGATCTTAAGCAATAAAAGTTCAAGAAAAAAAAAAACATTTCAGGGTTAAACTGTTAGGTGAAAACACAGTCAGATTAATCTGGTTTTACGCACCTTCGTCGAGAAAGTGGAGATCTGCTAGTCCGTCGCCTTGGGGAACGGCTCTGTCTTCGTCTGGAGCTGAGAGAAGGGCTCGCTCTACCATCACGGGACCTCATTCTGGAGAGATCACACATTTGAACAACAACAAAAAAATAAAAAGAAAATGTATCAAAATTCAGTGCTATAATTAAAACATTACAGACAGGCGCCCCCTTGTGTCCATGCAGAAAAAATAGACTTCAGTATAATTTTAAATGGACGTTTCAACAAAAGAACTTTTACAACGCTTTTTATACATTTCTTGGTGCATTTCACTGCCATCTACAAAAGGACAAAAACAAATCTTTTGTTATTGCTGTTAGATATTTTGAACATCTTCAGTATTCTATTATCCATGCCTAAAAGGAGATATTCAAATCCCTAATTTGTATAAAAGGTACAATTTCTAAACCCAGTAAGAACACACAGCTATTTTACATGATATAAAACTAACAACTAAAAGAACATTGGTCGAGTCATACCTGACAGGTGAGAGTCTCTGACGATCGGATTCTTTCCGCCTTCTATCAGTGGAGCGAGAGCGTTCTCTTCTGGCCGGTGACCTGTTGCGTGTGTCAGAGCGGTGGCTAGAAGATCGTTGAGGAGAATAGCGTTCCCTGCTTCTGCGAGATCTATCCCGTACTGGACTGTGGACGTGCCTTCTTTGGGGAGATCTGTTCTCCTTGCCTGATGAGACCTCCTTACAGGGAGACTTGACTAATATCTTGTCTCTGTCTCGCCTACGGTCAGACTCTGCTAATCTGATATGCCTGTCTTTTGATCTAGAGCGTCTCGTCTTCTCTGGTGATTTGGGGTGGTCACTATTTCTGGACCCAGACTGTCGAAATGAAGATGGTTCCCTTTTACTTCCCTGTCCTGTCTCAGCAGAGACTGACCGTCGATCTTTATATTCATCATTTGGTTTCCTAGATATTGCAGGAGATCTGGAACTTGGACACCCACCGCTGGGCTGCTGAGTGTTAAGGGATGGCCTCTTCCATAAAGATGGGCATGGACCTCGAGTTCTGTCGTTGTTATCTGAATCTGACTCAGTTATACTCTTTCTTCTATCTGAATGATTTTGATTGTTTGCATTCTCTTCAGACTTGCTTCTTTTATTCTGATAAGAATCCATTCTTTCATCATCCACAGACGTGTGCTTTTTCTGTTCTGCATCCATAGCAACTGATTGGCTTTCTTGACCCTCAGCCAAATAAATCTGCCCCATATTTTCCTTTTGCTTATCCCCATTACAGATTGCCTCCTGCACCTCCGTATCCTCATCAGAGCCAGAGTTATATCCCTGCAGAATCAGTCCCATTCCTGAATGGGCCCTTCCCTCCAACAGTTCATTATCAAGCTCAGCTTGGATCAGAGCCCTCTGCTTTTCTAAATCCTCCAAAGCTGCCAGGTCATCCAATCTGGACTTCTTTAGTGAGACTATTTCATCGGGTTCCTCAACGTCCCTATCGTCCATCCTGGATGACTCTCTGCGTTTGCGCTTTTTATGCTTGTGTTTGTGCTTGTGTCTGTGTTCCTTTTCCTCCAAGGACAAATATTTATGTTTTTTGTGCTTACTGTGATGTTTGTGTTTCTTTCGCTTGTGTTTCTCCATGCGGTCACACGGTTTATTTTCTTCATCATCATCACCCGAAGCACTGCCACTTCTGTCAGTGATGAATATAAAAAAAAGGTGTGCAAAAGCTTAACAATCCTTTATAACACAACCAAAATCTTAAACTGAAATTAATAATGTAAATTAAAACAATACTAAATCAATTTAAGTGCATATAGTACGTTATTTATAAAATATTATATTAATTTTTTTTTAAATATGTATTTATTGTTTAAAGTCATCTTCAGCACCAGTGGCTATTCAAATGACAGGAACACGGTCATACTCATACACAAGTCTCATATCATATGCAAAGTCACATATCAATACACAAGTTATGACAATTTAGAATTTCCAATTTACCTAGCATGCATGTCTTTGGACTGTGGGAAGAAACCAGAGCACCCGGAGAAAACGGGGCGACGTGGGAAATGTGTGGAGTGGGGTTGCCAACTCGGAATAATGAAAAACCTGGACACCCAGGGCGCTAACTACACAGTCCCAAGACATGCATGCTAGGTGAATTGGAAATGCCAAATTTTCCGGTCCTAAGCCCGAAAGGGTGAGGGTTGCTTCAGGAAGGGCATGTATCATAAAACGTGCCAGAGCGATGCAGGAAAAAAAATATGTTAGCAAATTAGCATTTTAGCTATGGCATGTTTATGATAATCTATTAATATCGTGCTATTACTAACATTATTACACAATACAACAAACAATCGAACTAGTTTTCTCATCTCACTTTACTACCACAGGTAGCTTACTAATATAATAGTACAAACAAAACAGCTGTTTGTTATCGTGTCAGCAATCGAGCTAAACTAGCTGCTTAGCTTAGCAATGTGCGTCCTACGTTTCTCATCATTCTACCGAAATTACGAGCTACATATACTTTCATATTGTAAAATAAGTCTTTGTTTGGCAAATGTGTATGAAATATATATATAAACAGACGTAGAAAAATACAAGAAACGTCGCTCTTACGCGAAATGGTTTACAGCGTCCTTAACCACGGTTTCCATCTTTAGAAATAGCAGTTTAGGCTAATCGGAACTAGCGCCAATGCGTCACGCGCCTGCATAGTACGCGAGAAGGCGCAGATGTAGGGGCCGTCTAAAATGGACGAAACTATTCAAATGTACAAGCATAGATATGCTAGTGATATTTTAATATTTATACTAAACAAATAAATAATTCTCGTTTAAAAGAATTGAGAGAATTAAGAGATGTATTATTCGAATAAATGTGACCGAGATTATATATTGTTTTACGTATAATCTTTACATATAATTTTGCGTTGATCCCTAAAGAACAACGCTAACTGGTTAGCTAGTGCCTGTTAATTTTCATTCTGTTATAGATATAATTCTTTGTGGTGTGGCAAAAAAAAGCTAATGTGAAAGATGACGTGAGTTTATTGAAAGCTGAATAGTGTCAATATTTGGATACCGTAAGTTAAATATTTTAAGTTTATTGTCTCCTTACGTGCCAACGCAAGCGATTGTTGATTGTAAACAAGCATGGGAACTTGTAATAATGGCACTGTTCACGCACAATCAGTTGTAGAATATTTAAGCCTGTATACTTGTGTGTATATATGCACGTGTCATGTTTAAAACTCATCATTTATTATGCACCTTTAATTTCATCTTTTTTCACCATATTTATTATCAATGTATGTGTGTGCTTTTTCAAATATATACACTAGGACGGGTTATGGCTGGGATTAAAGAGTCATATCAAGTCATAGACCCTGTAATGCTTAGGCTTGGAGAAGAAGGGGTCACATCCCACCTTTACTGCAGTTCCGCCAAGAACATTGACACTCGGTTGTCCAATTTAGTAGAGGCTTTTTTGGTAGAGGTGTTCCGGTGCAGGATGTGCCAGTTCTCCAGCTGTCTGAAGGCTACGATCTGCAGTCACATCACCGAGAACCATTCTTCAACAACATCATCTCCATGCCACCATCTCTCCTGCCTGGAAAAGGACGATGAGAGCTTGAATGAGCTCGGACAGAATGCCTCTCCTTATGATCTACATTCTGGTTCCAAAAATGGTGAGGACCACATGGACATGGAACGCATGTTCCTGCTTCCGATGTATGGAATGTTGCAGAATATCAGTCCACCACCATGCGATATCAGCTTGAGTGGAAACTCTGACAGCAGCCTTCTTGTGGCCCAGACGTGTGAGGTGAGTCGTAACTCAATGAGAATCTGTTGCAGTAGTAACCATGTGTTCAGTAAAGGTGATGACAGCATGTGCTTTAATGTGATTTTGTTAAGGTGAGCACGTTGTTTGATGAAGACCGACAGAGCGAAGAGGAAAATGTTTTCCAGCTAGAGGATTCAGGCCAAGGATTGCAAGGGCCACTTTCAGCTGAAATCACCTGTGCTGAGGATGAAGAAATGGCACAATCTGCACACTTAATGACCCTTGGTTTGTGCAGAATCTCTAGTACCAAATCTCAGCCTCCTGCCTCATCAGTACCCACAGGTGGACAGGACGTTTCAGAGACATCCTTGGAAGACAAACAGCCCCTTTTGTCCACATTTGAAATACAAAAGCAAGTTGAAGAGGGGGCAGATATGGTGAGCCACTGGAAAAGCCATGCAAGATGGAAGAGATCTAAACACCACAAGTGTTCACTTTGTTCCAGGACATTCAAGAGAGCAGACTTATGTGAAGCTCATCAGAAGAGGCATAACCAAGCAGGATCTAAGCTCACTATTTATACACAATGCTCCCTGTGCTTTGAGAGGTGCCATCCCGGGCAGGAGCAGGAGATGCACCAGCGCTGCCACTATCATGGAAGGTTTAAATGTTTGTATTGCAATTTCACAGGTAAACCAACATAATTAGGAATAATTTCTTGTATTGTAACGATCTGAGACCGTGCTGCCCCAGAATTCATACCAGAATTGAACAAATTATACAAAATTGTTCTCTGTAGGAATAAATACAAAATGGCAGTTTGGTTCATGTGCTTAGAAGACAGAATGTACAGGGTGCAGTGAAAGGGGAATTTGTGTTAATATTCTGCATTTTATTGTTTACACTTTAATTGATCTTTGATCAGTATTATTCTGATTATAAATGTAATCTCAATGTGATTAAACCACAGTTGATGTCATGACATCTATTCAGCCAGTCAATGTTGCTGCGATTAAATCTATGATTTAATATCTACATATCCAAAAACTCTATTAAGATTAAACATTGGTAGGAGCAGACATGGGCTAATAAGGCCATAAGAGACCGTGTGTTACTTCAGTTTTATCAGAGGGAAGGGTGGTTTTACGTATGACAAGAAGAGGTGTGCCTAAAACATCCCTAAATAATTAGTTTATGAATGTTTTATTAATGAATAAATATTTATTGATTATTCTTCCGCAACACAATTTAGTCCTTTAACAGCATTTAACAATCTTTAATATGCAACATGCTAACTAATGTGTTTTTAATTCATCCATAATAAATATTTTAAACCTTTTTTCTGGAAATGTAGGAAAGTATAGCTGGGCAGAAATAGCACATGCCAGATTACCTAAAGAACATTTAGTTTTTTTTTGTTTGTTTGTTTGTGCCACATGCTGAACCTAAAAAGAAAAAGGTTGGAAGAAGATGTACAAGCACATCCTTAATCAGCACATACAGACTGATGGAGAGTCATACAACATTTCCTACAATGTGTAAGTGTCTTATTCATATCCTAATTATATCATATCATAATTATACACATGCAGTACTGTACAAAATACGTAAACTCTTCCTTATCATTTTAGTTCAAATGTAGGTAGACATTGATAGGTAGACAAGATTTGATAATCTTCTTTCGGGCTCTCCCTTTATCAGGGATGACGGCGAGTAAATCCTCGCATCATTGATTTGGCAAATGTTTCAAACCGAATGTGTTTTCTGACGCAACACTCACCATTTACCCGGGCTTGGGAAAGCACTAGAAAGGCTTTTGCTCTCTGTTGGCTGGTTTAGATGCTTAATTCGATAAATTCTGCATTAATGAATCGGTACTGAATAGGTTTTGATTTTATCTAAAAACTAAGTTTTGCTGCAAAAATAAAAAAGTGTGACAATCATGTATTTGCATGTGCAAGTACTGTAAAGTAATTAGCTACTGAGTTTCACTGAGCGTCTTGGAGAATCGGATGCAGTAGTTTTCGGATTGTCTGTTGAATATACATTTTTTTGTAGCTTTCAAGTATAAAATTTATATCAAAATTTGTACTAATTAAAAAAAGGTAGGCTCCTAAGTTTTTTACAAAGTAATATCAGTTTCAGTTTGAAATATGTCACTGAATTTTATTCTGTATTTCTTTATTTACACATAGATCATCCCTGAAGTTTGATGCTCATGTGTCTAAGATGAGTGTAAAACAGAGGCTTGTGAGAAAGATGAAAAATGATAGGCATAAAAAGGACTGTGTAAGGACCTCCGCGCAAGAGACGAGCATCGGGTTAAATGCCCCTAAACTAAAAGACATCTGCTGCACACTGTGTGATAAGTATGTTATATCTTTATATTAAAACTATAAAAAAAGAGCAGCTGCAAATGATCTAAGTACCTTTTTTCAGATGATGAGCTCTCGGACGACTTTTTGCTCACGCCACAACTCAATTTAGAAATCAGCCCCAGCTGTATAACTCTGAATTATGGTTCATTTTTTTTTTTTTTCAGTTTGTCATAGAATGTTCAGTGGTACATAAAAGTTTGAGAATCCTTTAAAGTTTTATATATTTCTGCATAAATATGACATAAAAACATCATCAGATTTGCACACAAGTCCTAAAAGTAGATAAAGAGAATGGTTAAAAAAGAGCAATGTCAAACATTTAGTTGCAGTTATTACGGCGGGATCAGACAAGATACTGAAAGCAAAGTTTCACATACTTTTACCACACAAATATGTAATATTAGATCATTTTCCTCAATAAATCAACGACCAAGTATAATATTGAAAGAACCACTGTGACGACAAATAAAGCTTTCTATAAATTAGAGTTACAGTTAATTTGTGCAATCATATTTAATATAAAGGACAGGGTGACCCGGTGTGCTTTGTTTTCATGGGAATATAAAACAATCCACAATGAACTGACTACTTCTTAAGATGGTTTCCGTTTTTTTTAGCTTTTTGAACTCTTCCTCTTCCTGTCCATCCTGGTCACTCCAAATGAGAACCTCAGCATCTTGAGCTCTGCCACTTCCAGCTTTGTTTCCTGTCTCTTCACTCTTGGAGTCAGTGTCACTGTCTCCAAACCATACATCAAGGCTGGTCTCACTACTCTCTTATAAACCTTTCCTTTCACTTTTCCTTTTACTTTTGCAACTTCTGCAACCCTTTTGTCACACATCACTCGACACTTTTCACCATACACTCCATCCTTCCTGTACTCTCTTCTTAACCTCTTTTCTACACTTCCCGTCTGCTTGTACAGTTGATCCTAAGTATCTGAATTCCTGCACCTTTGTTACCACTTCTCCCTGTAGCCTAACTGTTCTACCTGCCTCCCTCTCTTTCACACACACGTATTCTGTCCTACAAGTGTTGACTTTCATTCCCCTCCTTTCCAGAGCATACTTCCACCTCTCCAAGTTCTCTTCTAGCTGTTCCCTGCTCCCACTACAGATGACAATGTGATCTGCAAACATCATAGTCCATGGTGATTCCTGTCTGACCTCATCTGGTGTGTGATAATGGGTGAAATGTAATGCAAAGCTCAAGCAGCATGTATTTTTGACTACTTTATCACATGTCATGGTAATGTCATTTGCAAAAATATTTGGTTGTTGGTTACTGAGCTGCGTAAACCATTTATATTCATTGTCATCTAGTACGTGTCAACAAGGCAGTAATATTTTAACACTAAAAAACAGGAAGCAAAATTCAGGGACTCCATCAAGGAGTAGGCCCAGGTGACCCACGGATACCCTTATAAAATATTTGGCCCCCTAGCGCCCCCTCGCAGAATGGCATTACATAGTCATATAATTCATATATGTATATATTTCATTGAGTGCTGTCCATTTTAGTTAATAATGTCTATTTAATGTCTATTTGTTCAATAGTTCATGCAAATATTAAAATGCAAGCAGCAAACCACTAACGCAGCCTTACACCACCTTCCCACCAACCCCACGCTGACCCCCTCTCCCTACCTGAGGCTGTGCGATGTACTGACGTATAATAAAAACATGTTAACTCAAAGGTTGTGAACAGATTATCCAGATTATTTAATTATCTAGCTGAAAGCTCGAGCTTGTACTAACTGCTACTATTGGGTCACTGTGATGTGCAATGTGTGATGTGACAGTGGTTGACTTTGTGGATGTGTTTTCCTAAAACACACAGCAACAGGTGATTAAAAAAAGAAAGAAATTTATCTAATTAACAGCTAAGTGTTCTTAATTGAATGACCTGTGTATTTGTATTTTTAAGAAACACGATAACTACTTATTTGAATAACAATGATCATCTAACACAATATCACCATAGTGTTATCATACAGTACATGTTGGTCTGTACACTACAGTAATAGACTTCCTGAATTGTAATTATGGCTCTTTGCAAGATTTCCAGTAGTCCATTCTGGCCACCCCTATGAAAAATTGCTGGGGGTGCAAAAAGTGT
>JAOUQT010063997.1:0-10451 GCA_025769995.1 Xyliphius kryptos
TCAGACAGCCAATAGCTCCTTTCCTTACTGAGGAGTCGGGAACGCTGGCTTGCTGAACAGACAGCTGTTGAACCAATACACGCACAGTGGGCGGGACTTATCCCATATAGGTTGTATAATACAGCTCAGCTCCCGGTCTACCTCGTTTTTCTCTTTTCCTTTAAAACAAAAAATTCAAAATATTCTCACAATGAGCGACAACGAGAAGGAGTATGTGGAGCGGGTACGTCAGATTTATTACCTTTTTCACTCACGCATGTTCCTCGAACCAGACAACAAAGCGATTTATTTGATCCGTTAGCAGTTTGGTTAGCTTTAGCGTTAGCTTTAAGCTAACACATTGTTGACTTTTATCACTAGAATCCGTCTGTTTGGAGGCGGAAATCACGAAAGCGACGTGTTTATTCGAACAATATTAAATTATTGTTACGTTAAAGTCGTTGAAAACGACCGTAACGTGATTCGTTGGCCGATTATCGTCGAACAATCTGGATTCCCGGCTAACGCGCCCGATTTCAGTTTCGTTAACAGGTTATAGCGCGCGCACCAACGACGACGCGTTTTTTTGCGTTCGTACAAAATCTATTACGTTTTTGAAATTCAGTCTGGTTATTGTGTCGTGTGAATGTGTTTTTAATGAATTTTGATCGAGTCACGTCGCCGGGCGTGTTCCAAATCGCGGAGTTCTAGAAAACGAGGTAACCACGCCAAACGCGGAAGCCATTAATACTCTGTTCCCTATGTAGGGCTCTTCGCCGCCGACTCACTAGGGCCTTTGTACTGGGATTTGTATTTTAATTTCTGTCGAATTAACTGCATTTTTAAGGCTTAACGTATCTTTATGCAGAATGCATTTGGGGAGTCATTTCTTCACGTGTCGTTCCATTCATTGCTGCCCGAGGAACCGAAATGTAGAATAATCTGCGGATAATAATCTGACCGACGGCGTGTGTCGTTGTAAAGGAGCAGGAGAGCTGTAACTTTCAACTGAAGCTGGAATCTGTAATATAAACTTTAAAGGTCCATCTCTTTGTCATGATCATGAAACGTGGATCTCAACGTGGGCCCCAATCACCAGACCCTAAGGCAAGGCGGGAGGGGGCTTTAAGGCCACCGTCCAGCATTTGTCGTCACGAAATCCATGATTTAAGGATCCTTCTTAAGAGATTAAAGGAGTGTTTTTAGTTCCCTTTAAACGTTTAGACGTGGCTACATGTAAGCAGTTATACTTTGAAATCGAGGGCGCAGTTGTGTTGCCTTTGTTTCCCTTTTTTTTTTTTTTTTGCATCCTAATGACTAGAGAGCAAAAACCCTGCAAGTTGTGACTGTACAGTGTGGGATTTCTTTAAAGCTGTGTAATATGTTTAGTTAGCACCCACTAGAAAGGAAAACTTCAACAGCCCACTCGTTTTTGTCACTTGCTCTATTGGAACCTAGTAAGAGAACGTTCACAGAAAGTAATCTAGTTTATGTCTCCACAGTTAACCCATCAGAGCAATAACACACACACACTGAGTGAAGTGAGCACACGTGCCCGGAGTGGTGGGGGCAGCGGTGTATTCAGTGCCCAGGGAGCAATTGAGGTCAGGTGCCTTGCTCAAGGGTACTTCAGCCAGAGTACATGGTGGAACTGGAAGTCGAACCGTGAACCTTCTGGTCACTAGGCTGGATCTTTAACCCCAAGCCGTCGACTTCCCCAGTCCCGTGTGCATTTACTTCACTATCGATAAACACATTACAGTTGTACATTTAATCCTTCAATTGGTTCAGGAATGATACTTTGTTCCATGAGGGTGTGGGTGTGTCCTTAACCCACCAACAAGTTGGGATCCTTGTAAATAACATTTGATAGAAGTGTCTCTCAAATGACAACGGCACGAACCGTGTCCATTATATAAAGTCAAAGGAGTTTTATTCACAGCCTATAGAATGGTTTAGGAGAAGCAGTTCAGCAGGGTGCAAGAACATGGGCGTGGTTGGATGTGAAAACTCCACTGGCCCATCACAAACGGGTTCTATTTTTGTCAAAAGTTCTAGAACATCAGTCATGTGGTGTCTCAAAGTAGTACGTACGTAGTACGTACAGTGCGATCAGGTACATTCCCTAGTCTAACCTGAACGGTGTATTATGCTATGTCTTATTTATTTTTGCCCCGTACTTCAGATCCCAAATCTCACCTACCTTTAACTCAATTGGCCGTTTAAGTCTCCCATGAGGTTTTTAATTCAACATATTACACATGACCACAAGCTGACACCCGAAACCTTACCCTCTTTCTGTTTTTCTTGTTAAGGTTAAGGTGAGAAGAATGAAAAGGTGGCCGAAGTCACATGTGAAGTGTTTTTTAATGAGGCTGAATTGTTAAGAGTGCATGCTAATTCAGTGTGGCGTTCTGAAGTTCTGAGGGTTTTCACATTGAATGGGCAAGAGGAAGTACAGAAGTCAGAAATAAGAAAGAGAAGAAAGAAGAACAGAAAGTTGGTTGAAGTTATGAAGTTAAACTCAGAAGTGTTCGGGTGGATAAGATGAAGGAGGGCTAAGTAATTTGCCTTGGTTTGTTTTGTCTGCATATGAACTACTTTAAGTGTGCATGCAACTCATTTTAACAACGTTCAGTAAAAAAAAAAAAAAAGACGGGGGTCGGCCAATCGTTAGATTTAATAGGTGACTTTTAACATAAAAACAACTTGTAATAGACACCCAAGTGCTTTCAGGACATGAAATGTTCTGTGAGCAATACAGACATCATGAAATCATTCTGTAGTCATGTTGTTTGTAGTCATGCCCATATTTGGCACTCTGAATCTAAATACTATTTAACAATTCAGGTAAAATAAATATATTTAGGATTTCTGATTCCTTCTGTGAGCATGTTGTCCTGTGCACAACTGGATTCTTGACATTGAGGGGAATAATATCAAAATTTGCATTCACACCATGCCCTGAATTGACTGACAGCTTTAACAAATCTGTATTTTAACATCTTCACACAATTAGCACTTAAGTGCGTCTCTTAAATGTTATGTTTATCACCTGACTGAGTGATTTTTATTTTTATTTAATACTTCTTTGATCATCCTTAAAAGAAGAACCGCAAAGTAATAAAACTGCCACAGACTCACTTCGTTTAGGTCGAGCCCCTTGGTGTTGAACAGATGTGCAGTAGCTTGAGTGAGTTTGTAGCAATATTCATATTATGACTTTTAAATGGCCTTGTTCAGAGGTCCCAGTTGAAATATTTTTTTATTTATTTTTTTTTTTAAAACCCTGAGTGCCAAATATGGACGTAACAATAACATGACTTCAGGTCTATAGTTATTTTGGTTGAATGGGGCGAAAAAAGGATCGTTTTAAAGTGCTATACGCAATGATTTATACATCCCATCCATTATCTTCCGCTTATTCCTCTACTAGGGTCGCGATGGGGTTCCCCATGACCGTCCAGGGGAGAACATTTCTGGCGCTGGGCAGATACACCCAGGACAGGGTGCCATGCTATCACTGGGCACATTCACTTACACAATTTAGGCAATTAAGAGCATTGAATTTACCTGGAATCCATGTTTTTGGAATGTGGGAGGAAAACAGAGAACCCGAGAGAAAACCCACGCGGACTCGGGGAGACCATGGAAACTCCACCCAGATCGGGATCCCGTACCTGGAACCCCCAGGGGCGTACGGGCCGATCACTAAGCCACCGTGCCGTGTTCTATATTAAATCGTATTACGTTTGTCTATCAAAAAATAATCAGATTGTAGACTTAAAACAATCGATTTTCACTTGTTAAATCATTAGGATGTGGAATGTTTGTTCAACACAAAACAACACCAAGTTGTTTTAAAAAATGTTTATTCTATAGGAAAATGGGTGCAGTAGAAATAAATTAGTGCTGGACTTTAGACAGTCTCATTGGTCGACCCCTCAGAAACCATGGTGTTTGTATGGACTCTGAATCCTTATGAACTGCAGTCTTGTCCACCTGATTATTCACAGCAGTAAAACTGTTGTATCCGTGAGAATGACGATTGTTCACGTGACCCGGTGTATGACGCTCAGCCTCTGTCCTGTGATGCTCATTCGGTTTTAATAATGTGCAGGCGTCCCGCTCCAAAAGCCGCAGTCCCCAGGGCTCTGCGAAATCTCACAGCAACTCTCCGCATCGATCCAAGCATGGCTCCCGCCGCTCTCGCTCCAGATCTCGATCAAGGTCAGAACAGTGAGTTTAATGGCTGGATTATTTATTTTCTTATGATTTTATTTCATTTTTTGTGTCTTATTTTATACATGATTGGATGTTTAATTTGTGTTCACAGATCCCGTTCTCATCGGAGCTCGCGGCGGCATTACTCACGCTCACGGTCTCGCTCCCGATCCCGCTCTCACAGACGCCGCTCTCGCAGTCGCTCCTACAGCCAGGACTACCGGCGCAGCCGCAGCCACTCGCCCATGTCCAACCGCAAGAGACATGTTGGAAACCGGGTACGCATCTCTAATGTTACGGCTCATTTTTAATGATCAGTTTTAAATCAAACCATGAATTATACTCAGTTTAAAGTATTTTATAGACAGTTGTCATTGTATTCCATGTGTTTACATCCATCATGCAAGCAGTAGAGTAAGTACTGTGTAGAAAGTGTGTGCACAGCACCCATGTTATATACTGTGCCTCTTCGTATGAAGCTCCTCCCCCTGGATTCTCTGGGAATTTGGGTCAATGTACATTTGAGCTCTCTGGTCTGGCCTCGGTGTTTGTCGATTGAATGTGGCTTAAGGTTTGGCGCAACTCTAACTGCCGTACTACTACAGGAGTTTAAAGTCATAATCCTGGACTATTATGTCGAATTATTCTGTAATGCAGTCGACTTTGATTTAAACTGTTGGATCATTACAATTTCAGATAAAATGTGTAACTGCGTGAGGTTAAACCTGTGGGTTTAAAAGCAAGAGAATAAACTGGAAGCAGTTTTAAACCATTTTAATGACCTGTGTGATTGAGATGTCTTGCTGTGGTTCCCTGCTGCGTCCCCTTTGGACTTTAGGGCATTTCTATGGTTTTTGTGATTAAAGGGACTCAAAAGGCTGTCAAGACCAGCAGCTATTTCAGAGTGGCTTGTAAATGTCAGAAGCTTTTATAATGCTGCATTATGAAGTTGTCCTCTGAGCCGTAGTTACATACTGTAGTTCGGAACTCGTCGGACGGTTCCACTCGTGGGGGGGGGGGGCAGTGTAACTTGATGATCTATATGGGTGACTCTTTATAATAAAATGCATTATTTTGAAACAGTATTTATAGTCGATGTATAAAAACTGATTTTGACCTCATTAAGTTGCAACCTTACGTTTATGTATTCTATAATATAGATTTACTTCTGATCGTGCACATTATTATTGGTTTATTAAATGTATTTATTAATTGTACAGGCTAACCCTGACCCTAACTGCTGTTTGGGGGTGTTTGGACTGAGCCTGTATACAACCGAGCGAGACCTCAAAGACGTTTTCTCCAAGTACGGCCCCCTTGCTAGCGTCAACATTGTGTATGACCAGCAGTCCCGGCGTTCTCGAGGCTTTGCGTTTGTCTACTTTGAGAACAGCGAGGACTCCCGAGAGGTGAGTGTGGTTTTATTTTTAAGGATTTAAAATGACAGCCTTCCGTTAACTTTTGCTTAATACTCTACTTTGGGGGGGGGGGGGGTCGTCATGCTATAATAGTAAGTTTGACTTGTATTGTGCCTTTTTAAATCCCAAGGATGCTATACAAATTATCAAAGAAGAAAAAACTATTTGAGAGTTAGTGAGTTTAATTATTGGGAAACGAGATGGGCTTGAAGTTGAAGGTCCTCACGTTATACCTCTCATCCTGTATGTTAATGTGTAGGTTGATGACATCACAGGTCCTCACTTTATGCCTCCCATCCGTTATAGTTTGACTAGATCATACACATGACTTCCATATTTAATCCATGATAATCCACTTAAGCCTGTATTAGTCACATTGGGGGTTCCCAGTGCCCATCCAGAGGAGAACGTTTTGGGTGCTGGGCAGATGCAACCAGGACAGGATGCCAATCGATCGCCGGCAGATTAAAACGCCGTTTAGGCTCTAATTAGTTTTATCTTCATTTCAATGTGTGTGTTGCTTTTTTTGTTCAGGCTAAAGACCAAGCTAACGGCATGGAGCTAGATGGCCGGCGAATCAGAGTGGACTATTCGATCACCCAGCGCCCACACACCCCCACGCCTGGCATCTACATGGGTCGGCCCACCTAGTAAGTGTTTAAGTCATAATTTATAATCGGAATCATAGAAACCTGTGAAGTAGCTGTTTTTACGATGAAATCTATCGTGGTGTTCATTCTTTACCTCTCACTCTCTCACCCAAGCAGTGGTGGAGGGAGACCCAACCGCTCCAGGGAGACGTACGATCGTGGCTACGACCGCGGTTATGACCGCGGCTACGATCGAGGATATGATCGCTATGAAGAGCGGGAGTCCTACAAATCTTACAGGTTCGTATGGACTAATCTTTAGGCATCCAGCTGTTGCAGGTGCACATGGGGTACTTAACCCACAATTTAGGGTTCGTACCTCATTGTATGTTTCAAACCCCCCTCTCCCCCCTTTCCACACATTTGCCATGCATTAGTTAACTATTCATATCAAGGCGGTGATCTACAAGCCTTCGGCTAATACCCAGTGTGCACTGCCATTTGTAAATGTCACAACCTTTGGCCAAAACCGCGAAGAGCTTAAAAACCTAAGCGACTTCCGAAAGCATGAATATTTTTTAATGTATTTGGGAAAGGTCCGTTGTTTTACTTTATTTTTGACTGTGATAAAGTTGTTGAGCAGCGATTTACCCAAACTGTGCCAACTGTGCCAAGGTCATGCTGACCAGGAGATATTTCAGCAAACCACTGTGAGGTTAAGATTTAAAACCTGTGTGGAAGACACTGTGGTAGTTTTAGTGATCTAGAAAAACACATTTGTGTAACTTTTTAAAGCTATCTGCAGCTGTCTTTTGTTGTTTTTGTGACATTTTTAACCAAAGTGTTTTGTAAATGTTCGGTGATTAACTTTACGCTGCTTTTAGGCGCAGATCTCCATCACCCTACTACAGTCGTGGAGGAGGCTATCGATCTCGCTCACGGTCACGTTCCTACTCCCCACGTAAGTAACGCCCTAAGGGGTCACTTCCTCATGTTAAAGTTATGTACACGCTTCATAAACACACTTGAACATGATCCTAGGGTTCTAGCTAAACAGTCACTATAAAGAAAACTGGTGTTCAATTATGACAAAAGTGGACACGCCTCCTTTCTGCTCCGCTTATTGTCCATGTTTTCAGTTCCACTTGCTGTATAGATGGACTTTGTAGTTCTACGATTCCAGACCGTACATGATGTCGTCCCCTTTACTCTGTTATTGGGATCGGGACACCAAGAGTGGCACCACAGAGCTGGTATTTTAGTTTAGTGGTTTAGTGCAGCAGTGTCGCTGAGGTAGAGATATGAAGCTTCACTGCTGCACTAAACCCCCCTCACCGCAGAACTAACAATCCACCACCCAAATTCTCCCTGTTCTGTGATGCTCCTGACCAACAGAGGACTTACAAAAATAAGAAGACAGATAGACTACAGTCTGTAATTGTAAAACTACAAAGGTCATCTGTGTGTGAAGTGGAGGACATGGACAAAGCAAGAAGGGGGCGTGTGCAAACTGGCTGCTGTATGTAGAGAATGTGATGGATTACGTGTGGAGGAGATTTAACTTTTTTTTCCTCTTTTTGACAGGGCGCTACTGAGGAGGTGCAATGATTCCTGTTATCCATTAGGTGGGGGTCATGAGCAATTGCAGAAGGACTGTTTGCATTTTTGTGTCTGTATGGGTTTCGGTTGTGTATTTTAAATGCTTTATGTAATAGATGAGATTTACTTCTGTAAGCTTTTTTTCTTTCCTTTACCCATAATTCCACTATTGAAGCGTCTGCCTTTTTTTTTTTTTTTGGATATTGTTGTTTCTCAAATTTGGAAGCTTGTTCAGTTCTCTTGTGAGCTTGTAGGAGGTGAAGGATTTATATCCCTGCACTCGTACCATGTGACCTCTCGTCAGATTTAAATATTGATGTCTGTGGAATTGAGACAATAAATCAGTGAACGCTCATTAAAACCCTAAAACGAAAGCTTTTAAAACTGTCCGATTTAATGGCACCCGTACCCCCCCCCCCCTCCAAATCTGAAGAGCCTGACCCCTTAAGGACAGATGCCCACAAACTTTTTTGTTTTTTATATCTCTATATAATCCGTAAGTTAGAAACCTGATGATGCTCGGTTTTCTACCCGACGCTTTGAGGCTCACAGAGAGTGAGCTGCTGATTGTACTCGTTTCTGTTGTGATGCTTTGAAGGATTCGTCCCCTTCTGTTTTAATGCATTCTGTCCTGTCCCGTCATTAAAAGCCTCACTGGGTCGATCCCTTCTGTATGAGTCTGGTGTTTAAAGCGGATGCTGAACCTGAATCAGTCTGTTCAGTTGTTTAGATGGTGATGTTGTTTTTAATGCGCGCTGAATAAACTGTTTTCTAGCAGTACCTCCTGTTACCTTAAATTTGTTTTTCTTAACTGCATCTCGGTGCGAGGGGTCCCTACGTTAGCTTGGACTCGGGTCGCGGTTCGGCGCCGTTACCGGTTCCCACGTACGGGGCTGAAATCTGTCGAACGGACGACTATAAGAAGGCACTTCTCTCTTTGGGTTACTGTATCTATAGTAACATCATAGTTTTAATTTGTTGCTCCTTCCAATAGTATTAACAGGTGATGAACCACAGGAGGCGCTCATCAGTTTCCACAACATTGTAAGATTCCAAAGGCGCACTATGTGGAAATATTTGTTGTATCCCCAACATCTGGGATGTCCGCATTTTTATGGCTTGTAAGTGTCCTACAGCTGCCTAATAATGAAGTGCACCACAGATCCCCTGCTTCGTGTACATCACATCTGGATTCAACGCCTCCCTCCCCCCAATTCTCCGCTCTTGGCCGCCTCCATAGTGTATTTTACAAGATCGTGTTCCCAGACAAGATGCCCTCGTCACGGTGACTCACCACGCCCTGCCAGCTCCACCCGAGTCCTCAAACCAACCTCTCTTATTTGGACGGAATGAACATTTGTTCTACAACTCCAAAAGCCCTCATGACCGCCCTTTGGACCACCTTTTCTTCACTGTGGTGCTTTAAACCTGAAGGTAAGACATTCTGATGCCTTTACAGCTCTGAGGTAACCATGTGTGTTGGTTGTAGTACAGGACGTCCATACTTGTTGTTACCATACTGTGTACTACATACAGGGGGCAGTATTCCACTACCGGGCCTTTTCCATTCACAGTAGCAGGTTTTGCTGTTTCAATCCAAATGCTCCACAGGTTCCCCTGCAGGGAACACAAAACCCCTTCAATGAGGGACAATAACCATGGGAACTACGATTCAGTAAAAGCTACAGCGTCTTAATGCTTAAATTAGTTTTAAACAATTTTTTCCCCTTGGAATTTAAAATACAAAATCTGTTTTTCCCCTCTCCGATATTTAAAGATTGAGATATTGATGCTTCAGCTGATCTCTGCATGCTGAAAAGTCCCATTAATCTAATTGGCTGTGTCCTGATGCCCGACTTTTTGTGGTTGGGGGGTTAGGGTTAGGGTTAGGGTTAGGGTTAGGGGGGGGGGTCAGCGGCAATGTGCCTACCCTCTACGCTGATCCCAAATAGGGAGATTACTGTGCTGGTTAGTCGCTGTATAGTCATTCCATTTACTTTTGTCGTTTAGCCGACACTTTTATCCAAAGCGACTTGAGTTTTGGCCAAAACGAGGTTCTGGGGTCGTCGTCTCCCCCCTCGGAGCAACGAGGGTTCAGTCTTGCTCAAGGACCCACATAGGTAACCTGGGATTTGAACCTGCAAACCTTCAGATTGTCTTTGAAAATAAAATATGAAGCAGCAAACCTTCAAGTCGATGTTTTTGTATTCATTCCAAATATTGTTTCTCCATAGGCAAAGCGAGAGAGCCTGCGAGAGGGGCCGCTGCGACTGATCGCGCCGCCAACGTGCAGTAATGAAAGAAAACAGGTATAAAGAAGAGTTTAACATCTGTGTTCTGTGGAGTTCCGTGAAGTTGAATAGCCAAGTTAGCGGGATCTTCAAAGATTGAGTATTAATGATTATTCCTCAGTGGTTTTTGGGAAACGGGTGTGTTACAAATCTCTAGATTGACATTAAACACCTGATCTCCATCCAGGCAGAATGGTGGGAGAACGGAGGAGGTGTACGTTTGAAGACGCTTCAGACAATGAAACTGAAACACCTGTCATGTTCGTGGGGGGGGGGGGGGTTCATGGCTAAATGGGACCCCTGGTGGCAGAGTGGGGGGTCAAAAGTATCACAATGCACACATTATGCAG
>JAOUQT010064008.1:0-10451 GCA_025769995.1 Xyliphius kryptos
TCCAGAGCATGGAGCAGATACCAGGAGACAGGCCAGTACACCAGGAGACATGGAGGAGGCTGTAGGAGAGAACATCCACCTCATCAGGAGCATGCCCAGGCTATGTAGGAAGGTCATACAGGCACGTGGAGGACACACACACTACTGAGTTTCATTTGAACTTGTCTTGAAGAATTTCCACTGAAGTTGAATCAGCTGGTCATTTGATTGAGTGGGATTCCGAATCCAGACCTCCATGGGAGAATCATTTTGATTTACATTTTGATGTTATTTTGTTCTCAGCGCATTCCACTATCTACTTTATTTCCTGGTGTAACAAACATCAAGACTTTATGCCAACACAAATTGGAAAAGACTTCACTGATACAATAAGAGGAAAAGGATATTCATGACATCAGTGGTTATCATGTCATACATAAAGACATGCAAAAAAGAACGCAGATCTAATCAGAAGCTTTTCAAGGCACTCGCATGGCCAGAACTAACTGTGTGTATGTGTAATCTCATGCCTGTGGGAACATCCTTTTGTGCTGCTTGTTTTGCCATGCTGCTTGAGTGCCATACAGCGAAGCCTGCTGCCTCTCAGTGTCAACTTTAGCTTGCAGCACAAAAGCAATCCCACAAGTAAATGAAAAAATACCAGAAATAATTGCATCTCTGAAACAATTTTGATGCTCTCCAAGACACAGACACCACACAGACACACAGACACACGCACTCACCCATATCCACGCACACACTTTATTGCTTTTATTTCATTTTCTATTTTGTTATGAAATGACACAAAGTGAAAACAGTTTCATCAATAAATGTTCAGTTGTTTGGAATCCAAGAAAAAACAAAGGACTTTTCTTCCTCTTACTTACACATTTCAATTGGTTAAAAGGGCACACAACATGTAAGATATACAGTTGTCCTATTTGTATAGTTTTTTCTTTAAACTTTGTATTATTGTAAAATATATACAGTAAAGGCCAAAAAGTTTGGACACACCGTCTCATTCAATGCATTTCCTGTATTTTCATGACTATTTACATTGTAGATTCTCACTGAAGGCATCAAAACTATGAATTAATACATGAGGAGTTATGTACTTAACAACAAAAGTGACATAACTGAAAACATGTTTTATATTCTAGTGTTTTCAAAATAGCCACCCTTTGCTCTGATTACTGCTTTGCAAACTGTTGGCAGTTTGAATCCCATTCTGGAGTGAGTTTCCATGTTTTGCGTCCACATGGGTTTCCTCAGGGTTCACAGATTTCCTCCCAAAGTCTGAAAACATGGGTTCTAGTTGAATTAGCTACTCAACTACCCCTATAAAAGTGTGTGTCTGTGCATGAGTGTGTGTTCAGAAATAGTTTGGCACCCTGTACTGGGTCGATCTGCCCAGTGCCAAAAATGTTCTCCTCTGGATGGGCATGGGGGAAATCCCCCCGGACCGTAGTCTCGAGTATTGGATTAGTATAACGGATTATAGCAGCATAAAGTCTTTAATAACAAAAAAAAAATGTATTAATTCGCAATGCTTAAAATTTTTATTTAGACGTTTCTAAATTTTATGGGGTCTTGGAGCTTAAATATCAACAGTGTCAGTGTACCGAGGTACTAGCAGGTGAATGTATTGATCTAGTAATATTTGTCAGACTAACTGTGTTAAGCTGTACCTGGCAAATAGATGAGATATATAAAAAAAAAAAAAGTAACACAAGCAACGTGTGAGGCAGCGCGAAGGCAAACAAGGGTACAGAAGTGGGCGGAGTTCATCCACAGAGCTTCCTGTGAATGAAGTTCACAGAGGAGTGTGGGAACTAGGTCAATCTGTCTCCCTGCAGACCTAAATAAGCGCAGGATCACCACGCAAGTGGAAAAGAATGACTCTGGAAGAGGTAATAACACTCGCTATGAACCGAGTGAAGACACTATGCACAAACAGTGAGTCTATTGGCTGTGAATAATCATTAGCAGAGAAAAGAAGACTAGAAATAAAGGGAGTAATGAAGAGTTGTATAAAATAGAAAATCGCTGAATGGAGGCAAAAAAAAACCTGGGATATTGGACCAGACAATTAGGAAAGTGGAGATAAAAGCCCTTTATTAGGTTCCTATAAAGAACTTAATTTGAGGAAACTCCACTATGTGCCACCACACTAAAACCCACCCAGCTGACTAAACACCGGAGCTCACATTTGTGATGGCAAAATTCCAAAATGGAGGATGAGTAAATGTGTGGGTTGTTGAGTTTGGGAAAAGTACAGTTAGGCCAGGTGGTATCTAGCAGGCCAGAAACAAGGGTTTTAAAATAGATATGGAAAAAAAAAAAAGTCAGGTGCAAATGCAAAAAGGGGGACAATTTTGGATGGCACCAGATTAATCTGAGACTGGAGCCCATGGGGATCCAGAAACCAGAGTGAAATCTTCAGTGCTCCCTGATGGCATGAACATTTCAGATATTAAGCCAAACCTGGTCCCTCGGTTGAAACACTGACCAATTCATTATATATTTGAAGCGTTTACACTTTTGACTCAACATTCTGCTGTAACTGTATCAGACATTCTCCATTCTGTGAAATCAAGCAGCCACAGTAGAAGATTTAGAGGCTGTAAGATCTCAGAAGGCAAATCTTAATGCTAAGGAGGGGCAATTCTGATGGCAAAATGTCACGGGTAACAACTCAACTTGGTCATTCTCAGTCCCATTTAAAAAATTGAGAACTTAAACAGAATTCATAACAATTTTCTTCGTTGCACAATTTTTTGCTTGCACTCATTTTTTCGCCAGCGCTTTTTTATTTTTTTTTTATTTTTTTCACTCACGCTTCTTTTTTTTTTTTTTTCTTTTTTCGCTCACGCTTCTATCTATTGCCCCCTCGCGTCTAAAAATTTTTCCCGTTAGACTTTTTCATTTAGGACCCGTTTTAACAGGTGGGCGTGATCTAGACAGTAATTGGCTGCTCACGAGCGAAAAAAAGGAAAGCGCAATCGAAAAAATGTGCAACGAAGAATTGATTATGAATTCTGTTTTTAAGTTCTCAAAACATTGGTTTGTTATGAAGCAGAGTAAAGGCAGCAGATAAGGGTAAGTTAGTGGGTGGAGTCTATCTAAAAATCTGCCAGTAAATTAAGTTCTTTACATCACACAGAATCAAGGTTAATCTTCCAGCAAACCCAAATGAGTGCTGGATCATTCATTCTGGAAGAGGACAAGAGAAAAACACGAATAAAACACAGGGTTTACTGGTTGTGCCTAATCCTTCACAGATTAGCAGAAAAAAAGATGTAAATATTGGGAGTAAAGGGGAGGTGCCTGGGAGTGATAACCGCTCTTCCAATGCAGAGAGAGAAAAACAATAATTTTAATTCTCCTGTATGGCCTAAATATAAGGTGGAATTGACAATCTTATATCGCTACATACAATATTCAGACACAACAAAGAATAAAAGTAAATTGAAAAAAAAAAAAATCCTCAACAGGCTGCACCAACAAAAACTTCAAATACCAACCTTCTTGTTCTCCCAGCTTTTGTGTGGGTTTCCTTCGGGTTCTCCGGTTTCCTCCCACAGTTCAAAAACATGGATTCAAGGTAAATTGAATGCTTTAAATTGCCCCGCATAGTGTGTGTGTGTGTGTGTGTGTGTGTGTGTGTGCCCAGCAATGGATTGAACCACAAATATTTGGTGTATTTGCCCAGCCCCTGAGAAGTTCTCCCCTGGATGGGCATGAGGAACCCCACCATGACCCCTAGTAGAGGAATACGATAATTTAGGGCATGTCAGTGTGTATATTTGCCATCATAATGATGAAAAACTATCTTCTTGTGCAGAATACACAATACAGTGTAGACCATGTAGACTATTCTCTGTGCAAATACAGATATTTAATAGCACTCCATGGTTATTCAGCGTTCAGTGGGGTTGGGCATGCGCCTGTGTTGACAATTCACTGCCAATATTGTTTTTAGTTACAGATGCATGTATGTTTTCCGTTGCCATGACAGCAACATGTCCAAAATGTACCTGAACACACCTCATATTGAGACCACCAGGGCCATTGACGTCGATATATTTGCAAGCACAGTAAGCTAGCTATTTAAACGACCAACGCGAAAGGCGTGAAAATAGACTGTTGGCAGGGTGTGATTATTCATTGTTAAATGCTTACCTTTTAGTCGGCTTTATATTTTAAATGATTCACATAATATGGACTTGTCCCATGTCTACATACAGAATGCCTAATAAAAAAGATCAACCTTGATATTGAGATAATTGAATTTCTTTAGTATTCTGCGAAATGTATGCTTTTATAAACTGAAAGAAAGGGCTATATTCACTAAGCACATCGACTAAACCTGATAAACCATTAACCCAAGTTACACCAGGGACCTGAACAAATTGTGTAAATCAAGAAAGCAAAGCTGCAGGTACACACAAGCATCCTTTAATGTCAGACACAATGAATAATGTAGCAACATGAATAAAACAGCAAGGAGTCGTACTTACTTTTGCTTTGGTAATGTCACAAGGCACGGCATGCAGGGAAATGTGGACATGCTGAACCCAACCACAACAATTTTCATTCATTCATTTTCTTCCACTAAATCTTCTACGAGGGGTACACACACTCACATACACACAGACTACAGGGGCAATTTGGTGCTAACAATTTAACTTGAATACATGTTTTTGGACTGCGGGAGGAAACCGGGGAACCTGGAGGAAACGGGTAGAACATTGAGACTCCACCCAGATTGAGATTCGAACTGGGAATCCTTAGCAATGGGAGGCAAACATGCTAACCACTAAGCTACCACACTGCCATCAGTAAAATTCAAAATATCTCTCGGCAGGGGCGGCACAGTGGCTTAGTTTTCCGGTTTCATGCCAATCATGCTTGGATGTCACGGTACGGGCAAGTTAAAATTGCAAAACGGGAAACTTGGGTACTCAAATTTGATTGGCTGAGTTGTTTGTACAGCCGTGCCATTATTGATGATAATGCACACCTCTGATTGCTTCATATTTGTATCAATATGTGATCTACGTTATTTTCCAGCTGTTTTTTAGCCTCTATTTGCATTTTTTTAAATAAACCAGAATCCTGTTACACAGCGATCAAATTTCACAGTTTTCGCAGAAAACCAGTTTATTGACAATTTTGCTTTCAATAAACGCATTTATGAATCAAACCATATTTTTAACCATTTTATAAAAGCAATAAGGCACTGAAGGCTATGCATTATGGTGAATATATCATGGAAAATGATTTATTTACAATAATGCACGCACTCTCTTGCCTGGTTGCTTTAGAATAGTGATGACTGCTATAGGTTTTTACAGATATACATACAATATGTACTAATTACTCCCCTTTTACTGACTTGACTCACTTGAATACATTTAAATTGCATTTTAAGGCTTACAGACTGCCCCAGTTGCCCTTATTTGTCCTTCATCGCTTACTGTAATTCTCTTGCTGATCTTTTATAGTGAAAAAAAACAGCCCAGTTCACTGAGCTTCACTCACATGGGATTAAATATAACTGTCTGGGATGTGGGAGCACAACAATACTTGTCACAGACATGTTTTTCATACCAAATGTCTGGTATGCTCTTATTGAAACAGACTGACACATTGCATACAACTCACATAGAAATAATCAGGATGAACGTATAATCTTGGGCTTATGGAGGCCTAAAAATAGGAGACATCCTAGATATCGCTCCTGGTTCCTTCTTGTACACATAAGCTCAGTTAGTGTTAAGATGCACCTTTCATGTTTGACACATCGATATTTTTTAATACGTCACACAGACACTTAGCCAAAGAAAACATTTCGGTCTGTAAATCACCAGTGCTGGCTGCAGAGAAAACGTCAGTGCAATGACTGAGCAGGAGCAAATGAGAGAAAATACAGAGGAACACGGCAAATGAGGGAAAGAGAGACTAAAACTTCATTTAATTAAGTTTTAATTCTTTAAAAACATGTTAAGCAGCCAAATGGCTGTTTAAAACATCAGATTCTGTGTGAACTGTGTTTATACTGTTTAAATGTTGTCAATAAAACACAAATCCGTCATGGATACCAATGCAAAAGATGTTTTGAAAGGGGGGGTGGCACAGTTGCTAAGTGGTTAGCAAGTTCGCTGAGAGATCCAGGTTCGAATACCGATGTGTCCACATGGGTTTTCTACAAGTCCAAAAACATGGATTTAAGGGAAGTTAGATGTTCCAAACCGACCCATATAGTATGTATGTGTGAGTGCATGTGCCCAGCAATAGATTGGCACCCTGTTTTGGTTGTATCTGCCCAGCACCTGAAACGTTCTCCCCTGGAGGGACATAAGAAACCCCTAAACGTGTGACTCTAGTACAGGATTAAGCGAAAGATAACGAGTGAATAAGGGTGGCATGGTGGCTTAGTTGTTAGCACATTCCCCTCTTCCCCCTGGGGTCTTGCTCAAGGACCCACAGTGGTAACTTCAGAGGACAGGGAGTCAGACGGAGTCCAAATTCTTACATGACGTTTAACTACAACATTCTGTCGTCACCAATTTAGGTACTACTAAAGCCCTCTGAGCCCAAACACGAAAAAACGTACAATCCAGAGTTTTACAATAAATCAGTTCAACTGCTGCGGAGTTTAAAATCTAATGACAGTTAATGTACATTTAGTCATTTAGCAGACGCTTTTATCCAAAGCGTCTTACAAATGAGAGAACACCACAAGTCAGTTTAGTAGGAAGAACCATCTACATTGTGCAATTTTTTATTTATTTATTTTTTTAATAGCAAATGTCTGTGGAAAAGATGGGTTTTGAGAATTTCTTGAAAATATTAAGTGAGTCAGCCTTACGTATGTTGTTAGGAAGGTCGTTCCACCATTTAGCAGGGCTAAATAAAATAAAATGAGAATTGGCATCTCGGTAAGTTGGAATCACCAGGCTACATTCGTCAATAGAGCGTAGTGAACGAGTCGGGGTGTACCTAGTAAAGATGGACTGAAGGTAAGTAGGAGCAGATCCAGTGACAGTCCTGTAGGCCAGAGTCAGTACCTTGTACTGAATGCGAGCAGCTACAGGAAGCCAATGGAGTGACAGGAGTTCACTTTGGTTGGTTGAACACCAAATGTAAAAGTATCAATTAATTAACCAATATAGGAAAACTATAAGCAGTTAGATGTTTTTGGATAAATATTTTCCTAGAAGTACAAAAGCGGATTCAGAAAGCATCAAAAATATATTTTTCATTTGATTATTTTTTATCTAGCGCTTCCAGAAGCCAAATGTCTTTCCATAAGGGTTGGTGGATTAGCTGTGTTCTGACCAGCTCAGTGGTTAGGGTGTTGGACTATTAATCAGAAGGTTGGGGGTTCAAAGCCCAGCTCCACTGTAGTTACCAATGTCGGTTCTTGAGCCAGACCCTTAACCCTCATTGCTCCAGGGATTCTGTATGTAACCCTGTGTTCTCACCCCAACCAAGTTGGGACACATGGAAGTCGCTTTGGATAAAAGCTCAATATATTTTATACATTTAGTTATTTAGCGTCTGCTAAATAACTAAATGTAAATGTAAATTAGCTGACCAGTCACGTTTTCGGTCTAATGATTGACTAATGGTGGCCATGTTTCTTGTAATTTCTAAATAATCCTCCATCTTATTTACAGATAACTCCCCAAACACAACATACACACTGTTCCTGAGAAACGGGAACATTTACTTTCCACCTTTTAATTGTACGTATCCCAATCTGTCCAGGGCTCCTGAGTACCAGAGTAGATTAATCCCTGACCACATTTTATATCAGTATATAAAAAAAAATCCTGACAAAAAATCCATTTAAAACACTGTTGTTTGAATCCCTAAATCAAAGCAAGCAAGCACTTAATCTGTACAAACACATTTAAACAGCTTCAGCAGAAGTGAATGGATGGCAGATGTAGAGAGACTATTGTACAGAGCAGAAGAGAATTTTGAGGGCACAGAGGGAGGGGTGGGGGAACGGGGGGGGGGGGTGATAAGTGACAGTAAGTACAGAGCAGATCGATGGCAGAATGAGAGGAATGGTTCATCTTCACTCCATGACCCGCTGTGTCACACATCGCTTCTCTCTCCCCGCTCTAATTAATCTAATCACATCCTGCTGAAGAGAGACGCAACGAGAGGGAGAAGCAGTCTGCTCTCATTCAATCCTTTACCTTTCATGCTCACACGCTCCCTCAGTGATGTCATCCACATGACCCCGGTCTAGAAGGAGGACATGCTGGTGAATTATTCATCAACACTGCCCTTTTCACCCCTGGGCAACAGGACCAAGGCAGTTTTTTTTTTTTACTCTTGAACAGTCCTAATACCCACATCATTCCTGTATTACTGTTTAACAAGGGTCAGGAAGACCAGGATAAACAAAAAACAGTCCTGAGTCACTCGGAACTAAAACACAAGCTTAGTTTGTTGCCAAAGCTTAGAGTTGCCAACGCTCCTGCCCTCCTGGAGGGTGGGCATGTTTATTTTTTTACTTGTGGGCTCTGGTCATGGCCAGACCACCTAGGATGGGAGGGATTCCACCCAGCATCTCAGAATCACCTCATTATAAAAGGTGGGTGACATTTCCATGTTCTCATGTCTGAATGAGTTTTTTCCAGGTTCTCTGCTTTCCTTCCACCGTCCAAAAAAGATTGATACAAGGTAAACTGAATGCTCTAAATTGCCCTGTACTGGCAATTTAGCGCCCAGCGCCCGAGACATTCTCCCCTGGATGGGCATGGGGAACCACAATGATTGATTAAAAAGGAGGCTTTTTGCCTGCAATTGGGGGGGGGGGGGGGGGGGCACCCCCCGTTACTCCAAGGGATGGGGACAAAAAAAATCATTAATATACACCAATATGAGCCATGTTCCTTATTTATATGCATAGTGATAAACATACAACCGGGGTCTCATAATTCTATAAGACCTTTGACAGACAATGGCCCTATAAAGGAAATATAGCCCTTGTAGGTTTTACTCTGAGGGCGTCTTCACCCTGCTGGTAGAGATTACAACTGCACTTGCACTACATTTGCAGATTTCTTTATATGGTCTTTAAATACAAACATGACCATCCAAATCTTTACAGGGTGCAAATCACACATGTACAAAACTTGCTTTACCTGGATTCAATTTTACTGCAAATCAAAAAAATACACCGCATAGTGAAGATCAGGGGTTTGTAATTAGAATTCAGTAGGGTCTAGTTAGAAGAGGTTTCATCCAGCCAAGGTTTAAACAACATAAGTTCTAGCTTCTTATTTGGGGTTATTATTTGGTGCCATATCCTGTATACAAAAGTAGCCAAGTAGTGAAATCAGCATTTTGTCATCTACAACGGATTACAAAACCGGCTTTAAATGGTTAAAAAAAAGAAATTGATGTGATGTAACCATTATGGTCATCATTAATCATAACTTCGTTATTGAGACCAAATTAGTTGGTCTCAATTAAAATATATTGAGATGTGCAGCGAAGATGAGACCTGGACATTGAGTGTGTGATTGCCCAGTGGTTTAGGGTGTTGGGCTAGCAATCCAAGGGTTCAAATCCCATGTCCACCGAAGTTACCAACTTGGGTCCTTGAGCAAGACCCTTAACCCTAACTGTTAGAGGGCAGTTCTATGCCACTCTATGCTCTGGCCCCAATTAATAATTAGGATACTTGTAAGTAGCTTTGGATAAAAGTGTCTGCCAAATGACCAAAACAAAAAACAAAGAAAAATAAATAAAATACATGGGTTGCAATACAAACAATTTCTTTTCTTTGAAACCCCGCTCCACCCAACACCTCACTTTACCCTCCTAGTTTTAACATGGTCACTTGGACACGCCATTAAATCTGGCTCCCCAAAATGACCAAACCCTACCACCTGCATCTTCCCATAAACCTTTATAAAAACACAAATTTACAGCCACAAGACATTCTATGTACTGTAGCCATACAGACCCGATGTAACGGTCACCACAATAGATTTGCAGCAGTAGTAACAAAAAGCATCATTGTATTTGCCATTGTAATTTTTTTGAATGTATACACCGCTAAAACATGGTTGATCTTTTGTCAGTATTCAAATATAAACACGGAAACCTTACTACAAGTCTGTCTACATATAGCCTACACGTCCAGAACATATACTGCACATAGCACATTGCTCCACCCCAAACCTGTTCTATGTCTGTCTGCTTAAATCAATTAATAAACGAGCATAAACCAAGGAGACTAAACATAAATGATACAGAACATGGAACAAGCTGGAGCCCAATTACTTTCAGGCTGCTGACGCATGAGGAGTCTTCACACAACTCTAGTGCAATAAACCGTTAGCTCCCTATCTGCAGTTAAATATAGCTCTCTTCCCCCACCTTCTTCAACACCCCCCCCCCCCCCCCCCCCTCCCCCTCCCCCCCCCCCCCCCCCCCCC
>JAOUQT010064017.1:0-10450 GCA_025769995.1 Xyliphius kryptos
GGAAACCGGAGAACCCGGAGGAAACCCACGCAGACACGGGGAGAACATGCAAACTCCACCCCGATAGGAATTCGAACCGGGAATCCCCAGCGCTGAGAGGCAAATGTGCTAACCACTAAGCCACATGCCATCCTACATAAGCACTTGATGGGAAAAAATATTAAAAAAAAGACTTAAAAGCAAATTGGATAATAATCAGGTTTCATTATACTACAGTGTAGCTGGTTCTTTCTGAACTACTGACTTTTGTTGTTCTCTCAATTCCAAGTCATTTCGGATAAAAGCATCTATTAAATGAATAAATAGAAGTGGAAGCCCAATGCTGCCACTAAACAAATGTCTCGTTGATGAGATTAATTTAATGGCACACATTAGAATTGTATATTACTGTGTTGAGGAGTATGTATGTGTTCATTATTAAGCTACAGGTAATGGCTGCAAAAGAGAGAAAAAACAATGTACAAAACAAATGTAAAAATGTTCCAATAACAACTAAGTAACTCAAAATAATGACCTAATCGCTGGACGTTTATTATTTTCCGTGGAGGAAATAGGCTTCCATCAATATCTTACTGGTTTCCTGGTTTAAATTAATGTACTGCAAAAGGAATACAATGAAACAACAATTGTGGTCCATAATAAAAAAGGATATTTTAATATTTCAATCAGAAATAACTTTGTGAATACTTTTTCTTTTGTTCTGTTGCTCAGGAGAGGAAGAAAAGTTCATTCGGTAGTGGGACATTCTCTACCCACATTCCAGAAACTGGGTGGGGATGACTAGGTATATTCCTGTTTTGTTTGCATGTGAGTAACCAAAACCTCAAACGTCCACCAGCCTGTTCTGAGTTTAATGGCATTGTTTCTGCACTGGCTATGATTAGCACAGCTGAAATGGTGGATGATCGCTTTCCATTACAGCTCTCAGATATATGCTGAGTCACTAGCTTCACATGCCAGCCTACACTAATTACAGTTAGCCTATGTTCTGTAGAAGTACTCATCCGTCATATGCTGCCTGATGTATAAAATATCAGTGTTCATCAAACTGGTAACACTGCCAGTCTTACAGACGCTCCCTTTTTACTGCTCTTCTCAACAGTCAGAATCCTTACTTTAAACAAACACTCCGTTTAATCCTATTCTTAAGCATTATCAATGTTATTACTACTACCATAAAATAATAAAGTCCTACAAACATTTAAGTCCATCATGGACTCATCCTCACGTAACTTATGTGTGCTTCCTTTTCTGTCACTAACCAAGCACTGTCACTCCAGGCACATGTCTTTCCTCAAGCCATCGCTGTCATAAATAGCCATACTGTTAACAGCAAATGTTTAATAACTTTGGAGTACCACACTACACCAAGCACCTTATGTACAGTACAGGCCAAAATTTTGGACACGCCTCTTTCAATGTGTTTTATTTATTTATTTATTTTTTTTAAGACTATTTACATTGTAGATTTTCACTGAAGGCATCAAAACTATAAATGAACACATGAGAAATTATGTACTTTCTTCAAAATATTTATCCTTTGCTCTAATTGCAGCTTTGCACACTGTTGGCATTCTCTCAATGAGCTTCATGAGGTAGTCACCTAAGGTGTGCTAATAAGGGTCAACTAGTATAATTAATTAGAATGCCAACAGTGTGCAAACCAGTAATTAGAGCAAAGGGTGGCTATTTTGAAGAGACTAAAATATAAAACATTTTCAGTAATTTCAGTAATTTTTTGTTAAGTACATAACTCCTCATGTGTTTCATAGTATTCATAGTTTTGATGCCTTCAGTAAGAATCTACAATGTAAACACTCACGAAAATACAGAAAACGCATTGAATGAGAAAGTGTGTCCAACCTTTTGGTCTGTACTGTATACAATGTTTAACATTGCACAAGTGTATATTGTTTATTGGATAGTGCAGGCAAGTCCAAAGACCAATTATGGCAAGATATCAGATTCCAAAATGCCCACAACTTCAGACATCAATGGCTCGTTAGCTCTGTCAAAATAAATAAATCATTAAAAATTGTAACTTTCTGTCAGGTGTAAATTGAATGTGTAGAATTTACACAGGATTTACACAGAGCAACCTTTTTGATTTCAATCAGTCTGGTTTTAGGTGTGGTCATTCAACTGAGAAGGACATTTGTGGTTAATGCACTTAAATCTGCCAAAGCAAACCCTTATTCGTCCATCCTTATTCTGTTGGACCTCTCTACAGCTTTTGACACAGTAAATTTTCAGATTGGAAATGGTTTGAATACTTTCAGATTCAAACCAGCCTAAAACGATATTCGAATGGCTTTGATCCTATTTTACAGAAAGGACCTTCAAATGTCATGAAATGGGGGTGTTTCTAAACCACAACAAATACACACAGGAGTGCCTCAGGGCTCAGTACTTGACCCTTTTCTCTTTTCATTGTTCATGTCCTCGCTGGGTGAGGTCATTTAGGCAGTTAGCGTCACAGTCTTTTGCCCCTAAAGACACTTTTATCTCAAATAGGATATCTGCTCACCTCAATGACATGTCTGTTTGGACAAAGGCCCATCATCTAAAATTATATCATACACAACTCTCAATTCATCATGACCTGACCTTCCAAATTGATGGCTCCAAAATATCTCTTTGGACTCCGTCCATAACCTTAATGATCAGACATTTCTCGATTAAAAAGGCTACTCAGCTGCTGGTCCAAGCCCACATCATATCCAGGCTTGATAATTAAAATGCAATGCTTGCTGGTCTCCCAGCTAGCTGCACAATCAGGCCTCTACAGCATTTTTAATACTCGGCAGCCCAAATTGTGCCCAACCAGCACAAGCGAACTTATGTCACTCGATGATTCCTTTCTCTCCATTGGCTCTCTGTAGCTGCCGGCATTCTGTACAAGGCACTGACACTACAGGAAAATCTCTGGAACTGCCCTCTCCTACCTCAACCCACTCAGTCCACGTCGTTAAACATTGCTAAACTTGTCCAAACTTTTGACCTGTACAGTAATCATTGTTTAACATTGCACAAGTGTATATTGTTTATCGTGTAGTGCAGGCATGTCCAAAGACCGGCCAGCGGGCCAATTATGGCAAGCTGTCAAAACAGCCACAACTTCAGACATCAATGGCTTCTCTAGCTGTCAAAATAAATAAATCATAAAAAATTTTACATGGGTGGCACAGTGGATTAGTGGTTAGCACGTTCACCTCTTAGCGCTGGGGATTCCTGGTTTAAATTCTAATCTGGTTGAAGTTTCCATGTTTCTCCCCGTGTTCTCATGGGTTTTCTCTGGGTTCTCCGGGTTCCTCCCATAGTCCAAAAACATGGATTCCAGGTAAACTGAATGCTCTAAATTGTCCCGTATAGTGTGTGTGGATGTTTAAGTGTGTGCCCAGTGATGGATTGGCACCCTGTCCTGGGTGTATCTGCCCAGCGCCTGAGATGTTCTCCCCTGGATGGGCAATCCCACCGTGACCCTTGTAGAGGAATAAGAGGAAGATGATGGATGGATGGAATGCTAATGACATTCTGACATCTATTTAATGCAAGTGTTGTAAACGTGTGGGTTTGGATCACTGCATTAGACAGAATGAGATTTTGTCTTACTGTGACTTAAGATGCAAATATATAGTCGAAATAAATCGATGGAGAAATCCAGGAAACCCCAAAGGCTTCGCCAGGATTTAACTGCACTGAGTGCTTCACTGAAAAGACTTTGTTTATTTGAGCCTTGGATCTTAAATCATCTTAAACGAATCAGGTGTTCTCAGCCTCAGTCCCTCTGTGTGTACTGCATTAAAGCTCAGCTCAGTGTTAGTGCAGTCGAGACTTACGATGGATGCCAAACTTGGAGTGCTGCCCGCACTTATTGATGACCAGAATCATGATGAGGAGGAATGTACAAGCGAAGACAGCAAGTCCAACAGCAACAGACACCTGCCAACAGAAAGCCAATAGTGATGCTCTGCTGCGCAGAAGCTGTTATCAGCGGACCGGACCCGCTAATCATTCTCCTCTTACCCCAAGCAGCCGGCTTTCCAGCTTCTTGGTCACGTCCTCTGCGGATTTGTTGGTGGGAACGGCTGAGGCGTAAAAAAACATTTTGGTATTATTCACAACTACTTATGAAATTTTATTTTAAGATGCAAAAAGTTTATTTCTAAATGTAAAGCTTTTTAATTATTTTTTTTTTTAAATAACATTGAATAGAATAATTATGAACTTAATGAACTTACGGGGGTCAATGTCCAACACTGGCATGGTTTGGAAAGAAAATATAAAAACAAATGAACATTGTAGGTTAGTGATAACAAATGTGCTGCAACTATTACCTTTACATTACAATTATAAAACCTTAATATGATTTAAAATAATGGTTTAAAATGATAAAAGCTGGCGCCATTAAGTAGCTCTCAAGGATTTGTGCTTTGAATTAAAACGGCAACACAAAAAAGTAGAGATGTAATACGATGTGAAGTATTATTTTTCACATGAGAGACACTTAGCAAGACCCCCCCTATAAAGGAGTGCTTCTGCAGGTGGTGACCACACCCCTTTTTTCTGTTCTCATCCTTTCTGGCTGATGTTTTGGTCACTTTTGCATTTGGTCAGTTCTCTCACCATAGAGGTAGCATGAGGCGGTGTCTACAACCCACAAAAGTTGCTCAGGTAGTGCAGCTTATTCAGGATGGAACATCAATCCATACCTCCATGAGATAATTGGACACACACAGACAACGTACAACTGTATGTGATTGAGAAACTATTGAGTTCATGAAAATATAGGAAGTGTAGAAACGTACTGTAGGAGATATGTGTAATAAAGTGACCAGTGAGTGTACAGTTTATTAAAGTTATTAGAACTGGTGCAAAAAGCACCACTTTTAGTAATGTTCGCACCACAGGAAGCTCAATACAATTATAGCTCTTAAAATTCCATTTTGCAGGATTTTTTTAAAGCTTCTATTGCACAGTAGGCAATTTATCCAAGAACAGGAACCATAAGTCACTTAAGTATACAGTAATTAGACTTGTATATAGCAGTTCACGATTCTAAAACCCTGTGAAGTTTATTATTTAAATAAAGTTACGTGTTGAAAGAGATAACTAACATACATGGACATATGAAGTGAACCTAAACCTTAGAGTCTATATATACACAAAGAGTACCACTCAAACCTTTTCGCTCCACTTATTGTCCATGTCATCAATTCCACTTACTGTAAAGATGGACTTTGTAGTTCTACGATTACAGACTGTAATACATTTGTAGTCCAAAGGTCAGGACCCAAATAGTACCACAACAGAGTATGTATTATTCCTATCCCAGCAGTGTTACTCATTAATTCATTATCTTCCACTTATTCCTTTATGAGGGTCGCGAGGGGGGTTTCCCATGCCCATCCAGGGGAGAACGTCTCGAGCGCTGGGCAGATACACCCAGGACAGGGTGCCAATCCATTGCTGGGAACACACTCAGTCACACACACATACACACACTATACAGGGCAGTTTAGAGCACTCAATCCACCTTGAAGCCATGTTTTTTGGACTGTGGGAGAAAACCCACGCAGACACGGGGAGAACATGGAAATAGGAATCCCCAATGCTGAGAGGTGAATGTGCTAACCACTAAGCCACTGTACCACCAAAAGGACAATCGTAATAGCATTTGTTATTCCATACACTTTGAAATCGAAATATGTTAATAAAAAATCAGTTCGTATATTGACCATTTTTGAGAGTGGACTTCATTTGTATAAAAATTGAAAACGACATGGACAAATATTCACCTATTCTGAAATATTAAAGAAGCATTAAAAAACCTGCAGTCATGTGACCCAATTAAACTTTTTACAGACACTTTAAAGAGAATGTATTTTTTGGTCGAACAAAGTCTGGGCTCTTTCCCTTCATGGTTTGCTGCATGTGTTCAGAAGGTCTTTATACCATTTTTTTAAGCTGAGAGATACAGATACAGGTTCACACACACACAGCCTCTGTAAATTACTGGCCACATAAGTGAAACCACTATTAATGGCTTATAGTGCCGGGTCACGAAAACTGGAAGGGTACTCAGATGTCCACACAGAGCCACTCGAACACCCTCTGATGATGAAATGTCTGTGGCATGGATCCTCACATACTCACAGACAGTATAATTATGTCTTCAGGCTGTTGAACCTCTGATTCTACCACTTTACAATGAATGTTCACGGTGAATGTTGGTGATGTCGTTTCGAATTAAGTAATGTTCTTGATTTTTCTCCCAGGGTTGGAGATGATCATGATGATCATGTCATTGAGATATTTTGCTAAACTATACAAGGTTTATTAATACTGTCCTATAAAGCTGTTGTTTAACACAAAGGCAGCTTTCTTCTCTCTGTGTGTGTGTGTGTGTGTGTGTTTGCACGTGTGTGCGCCACAGCGATTAAGGCAAAGATGACAGGGCTACTCTCAGCTTGTGTAAACAGCTCTGTGGCAATGAACAGAATAAAAGGAGATTACAGAGGGGAAAATGGCGTGGAGAAAATGTGAGGTGCTGTTATGTTTCTTTCTCTCCTCGTCTCCCACACACATCCACTCGATCATTCGCACGCTTGTGTATCTTGAGCAGATAACCCTAGGAGAGACCGGTTTTAGCTCTGAGTCACTCCCTCGCTGGGTTTGCTCATTGTAGCTGGCTTGTGTTAGATCAAGGCAGCCTTCAGATTTCTCTCATCCCTCTTTCTTTTTTTCTCGCTCAGGTGAGATAATGAGTAGCTCTTATGTTAATGACAGTTAGTCAAGCAGTGTTGCACCAAAGTCAGTGAGGCACACTGATTTCAATAGCACCTCAACCACCTTGTATTTACTTCTTAGCTTCAGCCCATTAGCACAGAACCTGTTATTTTCTCTGGTGTTAATATAATGAACCTAACAGTTGTATCTGAAAATATCTAGCCTGTGTTTGAATTTGTGGTACAGTCACCGTACAGAGAAACCGGTTTAATCACAGTATGAATGTCATCACATTACTCTCATACTGTGGAATAAAATCAATTCCAGCCTATATGTTTTTTATTGCAGTGACTCAGAGTTCTGAACCTGACATCATTCATATGTTAACAGTTAAATCATCGTTGTTGTTGTTCTAGGACCCGACGACTATGGATTAGTTATTACTAATAATCAAGTCTGATTTCATCCGTTCCTCAAGGCAGTTTAATGTTGTTCATTTTGGACAGGCGTTTGGTTTAATGGATTGCTAAATGACAAGCGTCCGCCATGTCGTAGGAAGATCTCTGGTTTGAATGCTGAGGATTACTCAAGCCTGTGGCCAGAGCCCAAGGAAAGCAAGTTGGCTGAACTGCCAGGAAGGAATGGGACACTCGCACTCCATCAATCACACCACTGACACAGGCATCTGTGAGCTGATGTATGCAGATGTTTCATGAACATTAGTTTGTTCCAGTTCAGTGACCGACATCAATTAACTAAAAAAACTACATTTTGATTTAAAAATGGGTCCGGTTTGTTAGGTTTATACCTGATGTCCACACTGCTCTGATGTCTTTGAGCCTCTAAGGGAGACTAAAGACTACAGAATCCCTTAAGAGTAAATAAGCAGTGCTCTATTTTAGAAGGTGCAATTAACAGCTTTCCGAAAATGATCTGCGGCTCTTAAATCTGATTGGCTGAGCTGTCTGTCCAGCCGTTACATTATTGACAATAATGCATACCTCTGACTGTTTCACGTTCGTATCATTGTGTGACATACAATATTTTAAATCGTGTATCATTGATTAATCAGTGGGCACACACTTGGGACACGCACACATACACATTCTCACACACACACACACACAGTAGGTTGGGTACTTTAGAAAGGAGCAATTTACATAGGAGCAATTTAGCGCAGCCAATACACCATTTTTTCTTCCACAGTCCAAAAATGGACCAGAGAACCAAAAGAAAATCAAATTGGACATGGGGAGGACATCACAGAACTCCAGTTTATTAATGATTTTTTTTCAATAAACACGTGTATGTTTTTATTAAAAACCTTATTTTTTATTATAGCGTTTATATAACCATTTTATAAAAGCAATAAGGCACTCGAGGTTGTGTATTATCATAAAGAATTCATATAAAAGAGGTGTAACTGCACTCAGCTATGCGTCAGGCTTAACAAAACCCATCTCCCGTGGTTTTTTGTTGTTGTTTTTGTACTATAATGCATGCCCCCTAATGCCTTATTGCTTTATTAACCCACCGCTTATCAGCGTCACATCAATACCCTGTGCATACGAATGTTTGTCTGATGTAATTTCTCCTTGCATTTTATATCAAAATTTAAGTTTAGAATCAAAATGATTCATACATGTGGGGGCGGAGCCTCAGAGGACACTCAGGATGGCCTTTAAACTCCCTGCTTGATGATCATCATGTGATGAAGGAAAGACTCCCAGTGGTTGGGAATCGGTCATAACTAAAGGCCTGATTCCACAACCCTGTAGACGTGTGCAAAGACGCCAAAGATTCACAATTGATTAATTAAACTGTTGTTTTTCCAGCTAACAGATTTTAAAGTCTTTTTTGTCATGGTGCAAAAATCACCAAAACGGAAAACAGCAGTGATGTGGCTTTAATTGGGAAACTGGGGTAAAAAAAAAAGACCCAGTAAATGAAAACTGATATTATGAACCTGACAAATGATGAGCGCAATTTTTTTTAAACATATTCCATAAATCTGAATAATAAGCGTTGTGCTCTCAGCACTGTAAATCCCAGGACTCTTTAATAGATACGTTCACTTTCAGCATGTCTTTCTTTTTATCTGACAGTTTTTAAACGTCTTTGTTTACCGAATGCCTTTTTTTATCGTTGCTTTGCACGATACATTAAAAACATCTATTGTTAATGAGCCTCGTCGCAGATATTGACTTTTTCACCTAATGTGACAGAATGAGGGATTTAATAGTCCTCCGGTTTGCTATCAGTACGGGGGTTTGTGTTACTGTTCAGGTGAACTGGGAGGGAATTGGAACAACCACTCTTTGTCTTTCTTCCTCTCCTTCCTTCTTTCTGGTTGTTTGTTTCATTTTAATTCAAGCTGGCTCTGTGTGTGATAACTGACACTGTCATCAGGCTGTGTGTGTGTGTGTGTGTGTGTGTGTGTGCACCCCTTCCCCCACCTCCGTAGCTAAACTAATTTACCGATATTGGCCAGCTCAGCTGCAGCATAGCACAGCCTCTAATGGAGTGATTGCTGCTTCCCTCTGGGGGCTCAGCCTGGAGGAGAAAAAGCAGCCCGCGCCTCTCCTTTTGCTGCTTATGGACATTTAATTAGATGCGACGTACAATACAATTATCTGTAAGGATTCATGATTTTCGCCAGAGCGTGACGCCGGCGAGGGGGAGAGAAGGTTATTGTTTGCCAATAAACACTTAGTGAATTGTTTATATTTAAAGGTCTCACTTAATTCCTGTGTATGACTCGGTCGCAGCAACTAAAGTTTATCAGGATTCCACGTCCTTCACGCTCGGTTTGGTAACGGATCCGAGCCGGACGTCGTTTAATGATTCACCGGGAACAATAGCTTAAGCGTCATATAGCATGCGTGCAGCCGCATTGGCCTCGCGCTGACCTTAGCTCAAGCCAAACGGCAATTAACACTCATTGATTATTCGCAATGCGAATGTTGACGACTGCATGGGATTTGAAAAGGAAAAAACAAACCTTGCTATAGGCGCACTAACCTCGCACAATCACATGTATGAGATGCAAGAGCACATCACAACAGTTCTCTCCTGGTGCTTTCGCTTCTTATCGGCGCGGCCTGCGAAGCAAACGTTTCGAAGCGTTAATTAAAAAGCATTCATGAACATGCAAATGTATGTGCATAATTGGGAAAAGAGACAAAAGCCAATTGTAGGTTCATCGTTGGGATTTACATGCGCCGCGTGTGTCACGCCTATGCAGATTACCCCCCCACCACCATCACCACCGCTCAGTCCAGCCCTCGCTGTTCCAGAATGCTTTGTCTACTTCAGTCAGTGGTCTGGCGGCTGAGCACAGGAGAGGTGATGACTGTTGTGTTTGGCAATGGAGAAAGGACTAGCTGTAAATGTAAGGTACAATGCAACGTATGTCAGTTAGCAGATGCTTTTATCCAAATCGACTTCCATATGAGAGAACGAGACAAGTGTGTGGTTAAGGAGAAACCAGCTACACTGTAGTATAATCAAACCTGATTGTTATCGACCTGGCGTCTTGATCATGATCATCTTTTTTTATTATTTTATTTTGTTCATGCAAGTGCTCAGGGAGGAGCTGCGTTTTAAGAGTTTGGGGAAGATGGGTCCACCATTTGGCAGATGGATTTTTATGGCGTCAAAACGGGTCCAAAAGTTTTGAGAACTCAAAAACAGAATTCGTAAGCAATTTTCTTCGTTGCAC
>JAOUQT010064027.1:0-10450 GCA_025769995.1 Xyliphius kryptos
AGACCCTGTAAAGATCCTGGTGAAGGAAGAAGAACCCATGTGAGACCCTGTAAAGATCCTGGTGAAGGAAGAAGAACCCATGTGAGACCCTGTAAAGATCCTGGTGAAGGAAGAAGAACCCATGCGAGACCCTGTAAAGATCCTGGTGAAGGAAGAAGAACCCATGCGAGACCCTGTAAAGATCCTGGGGAAGGAAGAAGAACCCATGCAAGACCCTGTAAAGATACTGGTGAAGGAAGAAGAACCCACGTTAAGATGTTGAGAAAGAAAAGAAAACCTCAACATCTTAAGTTCAGCCACCCCGGCTCTGCTACCTTTCTCTTTGGCACTTCCACTGTCTTCAAACTGTGTACTACAAGCTGCTCTCACTACTCCTATAAATCTTTTACTCTGGTTTCCCTGGACTGTGGATCTCCTGCGCCTTCGTGCCCACTGACCCCTGTAGCCTGACTGCTCCACCTGCCTCCCTTTCATTCACACATGTATTCCATCTTATTGCAGTTGACCTTCATTCCTCCTTTTAAATTGTAGGCACGTTGATAAAATTGTTGGTAAACGTTGGTCAATGAAAGACAAACTCAAAATGGTCACAGAAACAACTTGAATTTGACAAAACTTAAGACCTAGAGGGGGCGCTGTTATGTTCTGGGTTTGCTTTGCTGCGTCTGCCATGGGGTGTTTTGAATCTGAAGTCTACAGACCATCAAGGGATTCTGGGCAGAAATGTGATGTCCGGTTTTTGGAAGTCTCAGCCACAGATCATGGGTCTTATAACCGGATAATAACCCAAAACACAGCTGAAAACCCCCTAAGAACAGCTTAGAGGAAAACATGAAACTTCTGAAGTGGCCGTAGCTGAAACATGCTTTCTAGAAAAGGCACCCTTCAAACCTAAAATAGCTGGAGCAGTTTGCTCATGGGGAGTGCACCAAAATACCTGCTGAGAGGTGCAGAAGTCTCACTGACAGTTACAGGAATCATTGATTGCAGTGATCTCAAAAAGTTCTGCAACAAAATATTAAGTGATTAAGGACATGCACCACAGCGCCCTCCGTGGCTCCACAATTATTTATTTTTGTTGGTATGTTTATTTCTTGTTTTGGACGTAGAGCACAAACGCCGTGTACTATGGACATACAGCGGACAGGCATTATTGGACATCGCTGCATATAAACCGGATTTTACTGGACAGATTCCACTGGAGCTACACCCCTCTATACGCTCCAATAGCAATCTTCGCTAATCCCAGCAAGGCCCCGAAGCATCGAGATATACAGTTGAATTGACAATGCATCTTATATGTACGTATCAATACCAATCCCAACCCGCAGCAAAAACATCAAGACCACGTTTACAGCAACATACACGCTGGACTTAAGGCCACACCACGCCCCCATCTGGAGACTCAGACCACATCTCTCAGTTTCTGTATTCAGACTACAGACAGAAAGTCCGGTCAATTGGTTTCCACTTTCTGGATCTGTCCTCTCTTACCTTCAGTCCATCTTTATTAAATACACTCTGACTCACTCACTGCCCTCTAGTGATGAATGTCGCCTGGTGATTCAACCTCACCGTGGCTCTAATTCTCATTCCATCTCAGTCTCCTCTGTTAATGGTGGAACCACCTTCCCAACAACATCTGTAGGGCGGAGTCACTAAGCATTTTTAAGAAACTTCTGAAAACACACCTCTTCCACAGACACTTGCTTTGAAAAATAACATAAATAAAATGAAGCCAGCTGGAGTAATGCGCAGGGTTGATGGTACTACAGTTTAGCTGGTTGTTCCTAAACTTCTGACTGTGCGGTTCTTGCATTTGTAAGTCACATTGGATCAAAGCGTCTGCTAAATGACTAACTGTAGAACCGAAGCACTCTAACGTACAGAAGGGAACAACACACAGGTAGCAGGACCTGATTTATTAAAAGGACACAAACACAGAGACCTACACACAGCAGGGTAACAAAGGTGACCATGTGCCCAGTTAAAGGGGAGACACAGACCTCAATACAAAAACACACAATCACATGCACACAGAAAACCAATGAACATACACAGGTCATTAATAAACACATAATCAATGAACTTAAACGGTGATCAGGTGCCCTAGACCCCGTGATACCTGGTCATTATTAACCCCGTTATTGATTAAGGTTCATCAGATGCAGGAGAGCATCAGTATCAGAGCCTCATGGTTCCTCTGTGTGATCCCGGTTCTTATTACCATCAGGATTAATCTGTCTAATCGTTCTGATCCATGTGACCGAGCAAAAGTTTTAGAGCAGATTTTTAAACGATTTCTTCTACAGAACAACTTTGTATTTCTATCTGTCATTATCTGTTAAACTGCATGTATGTTCTGTGATCTGTTACTCCTGTCTGATTGTCCTTTACCTTCTGCTGATGATTAATGTCTGAACTGGATCTGAAAACATAGACTTTGGGATGAATGTGTGGGAATGCATTGTGTGTCCATCCTGTGAACTCTGTGGATGTGGTTCTCAGTTCTGGACTATAAACCCCAGTAACCCCAGTTTAACAAAGAGACTGGGTTCTTTTTCTGCAGAACAGAACATCCATGATCCTCTGCTGGATTTGGGGGAAACGTGGCCCTCAGATCAGCATTTAGCCCCCTGTGACCACAGCACATTAAGTCCATGTGCATATGCACAAACATTGCTCTGGGGGGCAACTGCCTTCAGTTTGGCCTGAAACCCACTGAGGGCTGAACCCCTCAAAACATCTCCTGAATTCGACCTGCACGATCAACACGGAGAACAATGACAGAGAGTTGGGCAGGGCGAGCAAGATCAGTCGTTTCATCCACCTGCCGTTCAAAAAAGAGAGAGAGGCCTGAATTTGATCTGTGCTCTCAGCAGAAACAGTGACAGCAGGAGCAGAGATGAAGTCATTCTGCAGAGAACGAGATTTTATCTCATTGTAGTTTATTATCTTTATTGGCTTTAAATTTACTATTAACATATTTGCTGAGGAGCAAAGTGAAAATCTCATTGTTCAGGGAAATCCGTTTCCTCATGTACAAATGACGCTGAATTGTTTTTGAATCTCCATCTTTTACTTAAGTCATTATTTTTAATACACTAGTATTTTACTTCAATAAGGGACTTCAGTACTTCTGCCACCTCTGTGTTTTAGTGGAATCAGACTTTAAAACTATAAATATTTCATTGAGGTGATATTTTAAGTAAAAGAAGCCATATGTACTATAAGTTAATAAATTAGTGATATTTGAATTTCTAGAGCATTTAGTTAAGCAGTGGGGTTCACCACGCCCATCCAGGGGAGAACGTCTGGGCAGATACACCCAGGACAGGGCGCCAATCCATTGCTGGGCACACACTCACACAGCCACACACTTTAGGGGGCAATTTAGAGAATTCCATTTACCTGTAGTCCATGTTTTTGGAATGTGGGAGGAAACCCGAGAACATGGAGGAAACCCACGCGGACACGGGGAGAACATGGAGACTCCACCCAGATTGGGATTTGAACCGGGAACCTCCAGTGCTGAGAGAAGAACATGCTAACCACTAAGTCACCGTGCCGCCCTGAAGAGGAACAAAAATATATATATATATTATATATAATAATATAGAGCGGCTTGGTGGTTAGCACGTTCGCCTCTCAGCACTGGGTATTTCTGGTTCGAATCCCAATCTGGGTGGAGTTTCTATGTCCTCCCCATGTCTGCGTGGGTTTCCACCGGGTTTTTCGGTTTCCTCCCACATTCCAAAAACATGGATTCAAGGTAAATTGGCTGTGTGAGTGAGTGTGTACCCAGCAATGGATTGGCGCCCTGTCCTGGGTGTCCTGCCCAGCGCCCGAGACGTTCTCCCCTGGATGGGCATGGGGAACCCCACCACAACCCTCATAAAGGAATAAGTGAAAGATAATGGATGGATATTATAATATCCATAATAGGAAGTGGTAGCTCAGTGGTTAGGGGGTTGGACTATCAATCAGAAGGCTGTGGGTTCAAATCCCAGGTCCACTGAAGTTACCAATGTGGATCCATATGCAAGACCCTTAACCCTCATTGCTCCAGGGTGCTGCATCAACCCTGTGTTCTGATCCCAACCAAGTTGGCATACTTGCTAAATGACCAAATGTAACCAAACCAGGGGGGTATATATATAAATTTGAAGGGAATACAAGCTGTACCTCAGTTAACGCTGCACAAGGAGGAACCTTGTTAAGCCTCGGTCCTCACAAGGTTTCAATCATTTAAGAACAAATTAGAAATCACAGCGAGTCGATGTCAAACCGTTACACACACCAAACCTGTGGAGTTTGGCATGTGCTTCATGATGCCATCGACTTCCAGATTAGTGAGTAAGCTGCTGCACTTTGCTTTCCCTGCAGTGATAAGTGGATAAAAAGGAACAAACTTAAATCCAACCCAGAAAACCTTTCAAATAAGATGAATAAATAAATTAAGAAGCAGTTTTTAGTTTTACTCCTCAGCTATTCTGCTAAACATGGGATGTACTGTGAGCATAACATTTTGGTTTTACATTTATATGGAATTTTAACAGTGAATGAGGAGAGGAAAAAAAAAAAAAAAACATTCACAGTCGCATAAATGGTTGCAAAGGCCAGCCTACGGTTCTATATTTGTAGATATCCATTAACTATTCAATTACAGGGCTGTAATAAAAGAAAGAGGTGAGAGAAAATCTGTATTCATTGAATTCATAATGCAATTTTATGAAACTGCCACCTTAAATAAATGTATTTTCATCAGTGCCCTACCACAGAAGCCCCCCGATAAGGCAGTCTGAAATTATATACCCTTTTCTTGTCATCCAAAATGAACTGATTGACTTGGTGTATCTATTATTGCTGGTGCTTATTGCCAGATCAACGTCAAAGAATGCAATCTTGAAATACAATACAGCTCGTAATTAGGTTTTTTAATGAGGAGACCCGAACTATAAACAGGTCCAATAGAGCTGCTCTGTTGCACTGTGAAGCTATTACGTTCTCAAACAATGATACCTACGCAATAAAAAGCATTTATGGCCCATGTGCTTAAGCACAGACTCAGAAGCAAATGTTTTCTTTTTGCTGAGCTTTACGGGGCGCCGTACCGTCTGTGGGACGAGATAGTAGAACGTCGGAGATAAAGTATAAGTTGATAAGTTCTTGCAGTAACTGTCCCGGGTATTAAAAACTCACATGGAACCTGTTTCAAAACCCTCCTGCAACACATCAGGTAAAAATTTGGCAGGGCTACCTACACTTTTTGATTGACCGCACTCATATGCATCAGTTTAGGGCCACTTTTGGGAAAGCGTGGCCATTGTGTCAATCAGTGCAGAGTAATTCTATCTGAGGAGGTCAATTAAAATGTAAAGAATCTTGGAGAACCTAAAAATGTCATTAAGGGCGAGAAATTGGGGCGTGTATTGTAGGATCATTATTTTAAATGAAGAATTTTCTCCATTGGTCGCCACGGTTGGAATCCCGATCTGGGTGGAGTTTCCATGTCCTCCCCGTGTCCTTGTGTGTTTCATCCAAGTTTTCTGGTTTCCTCCACAGTCAAAATCAAAAAATATGAATTCAAGGTGAACTGAATACTTTAAATTGCCCCATATGTAGTGTGTGAGTGAGTGTGTCCTGCCCCTGAATTGTTCTCCCCTGGAAGGGCATGGGGAACCCCACCGCGACCCTCGTAGAGGAATAGGACCCTTATAACTCCTTTTTACTTGGGGGGCAATACATTTGGAGGGAACACAAGCTGTTCCTCAGTTAACGCTGCACAAGGAGGACGAGCCCCTCACTGAGGCTTGTGGTTAAAGAACCAGCCTTGTGACCTGAAGGTTCCTGGTTTGATTCCTGGTCCCAACACTATGGCTGAAGTGCCAAGGCACCTAACCCCAGTTGCTCCCCGGGCATCGTTCACAGGGCTGCCCACCACTCCGAATGGTAATACTTTTTAATGGAAAAATATTCTAAAGTTTATTTATGTACACTATCGCTCAAAAGTTTAGGATCACCCTCTGTTTGAAAGAAAAGCACAATATCATGCAATTCACAAACAATATTGTCCATTTTAAAATAAATGTAAGTGTATCGGATGCGTTTTAAAGAATAGAGATGTTTGTATTATAGTTTTTTTTTGTATAGAGGCTTATTTTGCGTATAGTCTTCAATCTCCTGGTATGGAAATACTCCAATCAGAGTTAAGGAGGTTATTGGGCTGATTGGTTGCTCAGTTGTGATGCACAGCAGAGAAACGTTACACTAATAAGTGAGCCTTAAAGGGAGCACAACATTCTGGGTTAGTTCAGTATCTGAAGCATCAGCAGTTGTTGGTTTGCTCACAGACTCAAAATGTCCAGAAAGAAACGACTTCCTTTAGAGAGCCGCCAGTCCGTTGTTGTGTTAAGGAAAGAAGGCGACTCAAGGCCAGACATTGCCAAGAAACTAGAAATAACCACTCCGTTTGAAGAGTGACACACACTGGCTCTAACAAGGACCGAAAAAGGTGTGGAAGGCCCCAATGCACAACTGTACAAGAAGATAAATATCCTAGAGTGTGCAGTTTGAGGGAAAGACGCCTCAACTGGCACTAAATGGAACCTGTTAAACAGCAGTGTCAGCATCAACGGTCAAGAGGCGACTTTAGGATGCTGGACTTCACGGTAGGATTGGCAAGAAAGAGCAGTACCTCGAAATGACCCATAAAAAGACTGCTGATGTGTGTTTGTGTGTTAGACCAAACTTTTATAAGGTAATTAATTCCTGCACACACATTTTTAAATTCTGTTGTCGTCTGTTGCCGTTCATGTTTTAAGGACCTTTAATTGGTTTAAAAACCAAAGAATAAGTATATATTGCCCTATCATTTCCTTGGAATAAAAGTGCTTTTATTTTCCAACATTTGATGGTTTGTTCTAATTTTCCGTCATATGCAAGAACCCACCACTGTCCAACGTCGTGGTCTTCACGAGTACTTAAAGGGTTAGAACTTGGCACCGGGTCAGTGCCAGACATTACCAAGAAACTGAAAATAACCACTCCCTTCAAAGAATGACACACACACTGGCTCTAAGGACAGAAAAGGCAGTGGAAGGCCCCAATGCACAACTGTACAAGAAGATCAATATCTTAGAGTGTGCAGTTTGAGAGAAAGACACCTCAACTGGCACTGAATGGAACATCAAACAGCAGTGTCAGCATCAACGGTCAAGAGGCGACTTTAGGATGCCGTACCTCGAAATGACCCATAAAAAGACTGTGATGTGTGTGTGTGTGTGTGTTAGCTCAAACTTTCATAAGGTAATTAATTCCTGCACACACATTTTTACATTCTGTGTTTTGCTGTTGTCATCTGTTGCCGTTCATGTTTTAAAGACCTTTAATTGGTTTAAAAACCAAAGAAGAAGTATTTATTGCGATTGCAAACAGAAAATATGGAGCACGTTGTGTTGTTTTTTCACAATTAGACCCGTTTCTGTTCTGTAAACTGCTCTAACCTTTTAAGTAGAAATGCATTTTGGTAAAGATCTTTGGCACTTTGCTGCTATCACTACGCCTCCACACCACATGTTCTCCTCCCACCACAGGCTGTACACCACTAAGAACCAAGTACACAACACAAATCAGTTCACCGAGAGCTGCTGGAGCACAGAGGAGTGCCGGAAGACGCCGCTTTCAGCTCCTACACCATTAGCAGCACACATCTCGCACGCTTTCTGTGCTTAACTAGCCGAGGATTTTGTTAGAGAAGATTACAAGTTTTTTCTTTTCTTCCGTCTTTTACTTCCTCATTATTTCTTCTCTTTTCTTAACCACCGGATTATTTTGCAGTTGTAGTTTTTTTATTATTTATTTTTGACTTTATAGCCACGTTGTAATTCCATACTTCTTTCTTTTGTTTCCTCACATCTTTTTTTTTTGATTTGATTTTATTTTATTACATACATAAAAGTAAAGGAACAAAAGTATTGAGACACCTACACATAAATCCCACAGCAGCTTTCATTTTCCCGTTCGAGGTCGTTCTCAGACAACGTGACCGTGGTTTTTTTTTCAGGCCGCGGTAAATGATTGAAAGCACATCAGAGGTGTGTGAAATTTAAAAGTTCTGTAGTGCATACGATTGGCTGAAGTCAAAAAGCTCCGTAGGACCCCTAGGTCATTATCCGGGCAGAGTCGCTCAGATGCTCGCGCAAAACTTGGTCTGCTCCTTGATCTCGTCCTATAGTTTGATGATGACTTGGTTCAGTTTGTCTGCACTCAGCAGGACGCTGGCAATTTTGGATGAAAGTTTGGACTTTAACTTTTGTATTTGGCATTTTTTAGAGTTTCATCATTTGTTCTTTGAAAAAAATCGTCAAACATCATAAATTACACGACATCTATACCTATAAATGCTAAAGCCCTCACTCACTCATCACTAACTCTCCCACCATTTGGCATCGTGATTCCTCATCATTAATTAGAATTCAGTAGGGTCCAGTTAGAGGACATTTTGTCAGGCTGAGGTCCAGACCTTCAGAACTTATAGGTAGTGTTATGGTTTAGTTCCATATACTGTATACACGGTTGGCACATCCACCTCTCCAGGTTCAAATCCCAATCTTTGGACTTCAAATCCCAATCTTTGAAGGACTTTCCATGTGTCCGTGTGGGTTTCCTCCCCTTCTGGTTTTCCCCCACAGTCCAAAAACATGGATTCAAGGTAAATTGAATGCTTTATATTGCCCCTATATAGTTTGTGTGAGTGTGTTTGCCCAGCAATAGATTGATGTCCTGTCCATATCTCTATCTGCTCAGCTCCCAAAACATTCTCCCCTGGATGGGCAATCGGACCCCCCCCCCCCCAACCTGGTAGTTCATCTCAACAACTGAAATTTTGCGGATATTTATTGTTTTAAATGCTGAACCGAATGAATTATTTAGAAAATGTAAGTGCATTTTTACATTAAAGAAACAGATTGCTTTAAAAAAAAAAAAGCACTTTATAAAGTGCGTATTGAAAGAAAAGTAAATAAAACATCAGAATAATTGGGTTGAAGAGTCGCTTTTCAATGTCGCCTTTGTTATAGCACACCATCTCAAAGAGTCTTTCTGTGACTCTTTGTCCTTTAACTGCTGCGTCTCGCTTCGTACTTCTGAATCTGCACAAATCTGATTGGCTGAGGGTCGCACCTCCTACGCACGCCACTGGTCTGCGTTTACTGCACAGCGAAACCCGTACTGTAAAGACCGGAAAAGTTCAGCCTCTTGACATGAGCAGTTTTCAAAACTTAAAATTAAATTGTCCCCTATATTTTATTAGTTTGGGTCCGCAGTGAAAGGTGTCGGGGTACAAACCCGGGCCACGGTCCGCCTATTAGTGACCTCTGCCCTATCGTTTCCTTGGAATAAAAGTACTTTTATTTTTCAACATTTGATGGTTTGTTCAGATTTTCCATCATGTGCAAGAACCCACCAGTGTCCAACGTCGGGGTCTTCACGAGTACTTACAGGGTTGAAACTTGGCACCGGGTTCGTTTGTTCGTTTGCTGATACTTGCTGCAGTTCTCGTTGTGGACAGACGCTTTCTCTCCTCCCCTCTCAACTTTATCCTGCTTGGCTCTGTGTATTTTGTTCCTGTGTTGGACGCGCCTCCACGGCCTCCTCTGTTTGCGAGTGCAGGAGCCCCTGGCTTGTGTTATACAGTGGTGGGAACCAATTTAAATTGTAGCACAAAATGCAGTTTGTAAATGATTATCATTAAGGGAGAACGAAAAATACAAACCTACATGGCCCTGTGTGAAACAGTTATTTCCCGTAAAACCTAATAACCGGTTGGGTCGCCCTTTGCAGCAGCAACTGCAACGAAGTGTTTGCGATAACTTCCAATGAGTCTTTTACGGTGTTCTGGAAGAATTCTGGTCCACTCATCTTTGCAGAATGTTCTAATTCAGTTCCATTAGAAGGTCTTCGAGCATGAATGACCTTTTGAAGGTCATACTACATCATCTCCATAGGATTGAGGTCAGGACTTTGACTAGGCCACTCCAAAGTCTTCATTTTGTTCTTCAGCCATTCAGAGGTGGACTTGCTGGTGTGTTTTGGATCATTGTCCTGTTGCAGAACCCACGTTCGTTTTAGCTTGAGATCACGAGCAGATGGTCGGACGTTCTCCTTCAGGATCTTTTGGTAGACGGCAGAATTTATAGGTCCATTGATCACAGCAAGCCTTCCAGGTCCTGAGCAGCAAAACAGCCCCAGAGCATTACACTACCACCACCGTAGTTTACTGTTGGTATGTTTTTTTTCTGAAATGCAGTGTTTTTTTAGCACCAGATGTTATGGGACACACACCTTCCACTTTTGCTAGTCGGAAAAGGGCGGAGTGTCCTCTCTGGGTCAGGAACGAGCTCTTGCCTCAAGTGGAGGAGTTCAAGTATCTCGGGGTCTTGTTCACGAG
>JAOUQT010064043.1:0-10450 GCA_025769995.1 Xyliphius kryptos
TCAGTGGACCTGGGATTTGAACCGCCAACCTTCTGATTGATAGTCCAACACCCTAACCACTGAGCTACCACTCCCACAATACTTCTCTCTTGTCACTATGAACAACATATAATTTTATGATAATATATATATGTAAATTGAAATGTAAATTTGTGTCATCTTAGAGCATATAAGTCCACATTTTTCTGGCCTGAAATCTACTTTTCCCAAGAGTGTTTTTTTTTAAGCTTTAAAGTTTAACCGTTTATACACACATTATGTTGATATTATTACAATACATGGCAATCCAGTAAAAAAAAACCCCACACTATTATACTGATGATCTGCATTATCTCAGTCATCAGTCAGCCAGATGAGAGTAGTCTGAATAGTAGGTGCTGCAATTCACATGCAGACTTCCAAATGATCATCAGTGAGGGAAGATCGATTTTATTGCATGTTTCCCCGAAAATAAGACATCTTCTAAAAGTAAGACCTAGCAAAGTTTTTGTTTGGAAGCATGCCTACCAAAAAGAACACCAGGCCATGCAGCTGATTTATATGTTGTCCTCTACAACGTCCGTTGCAGAGCAGCAGCATGCAGGACATGAAGACCGTCACCTGCCGCCAGATTTCTCGCCCATAGTGGCCAGAAGCTACAAAACAATCCCCGCTTTTGTACAACTGCAGTACAGTATATAATAAAAAAAAAATAATTTTGTTCAACAATTAATGGGAACTCTACTTCATGGAAAAATAATAATCTGTGGGAAGAAAAATGAGCATAAGACCCTGTCTTGTTTTCGGGGAAACAGGGTAAATAGATTGATCCAGAAATTTGAATTATTTTCTTCAGCCTGCATGTTCCAAAAGTGCCCAGCAGAGGCGCCAAGGATGAAAATTTTGTCTTCCAAAGCAACAAGCACATCAACTTCAGATCCTTCATCAAACTGAGACAACAGGAATGTTGCGGCTGGCTGACGCAAACCCAAATCTTAAAAGCGATGCGCAAAGTCTGAATAATACATTCTGAACGTAACACACTTTTAAATGAGATGCAATTGAAGTAGGGGGGGGTGGTAAGTGCTTATGATACTGCGCTGTAATAAAAGCACAGAATCCAACAACGTAAGATTCACCAATCTGCACTGTGCCTCGCAATCAATGTATTACACGCCTGTGTTAGGGCCTTTAATAACAAAATACTTCTAAAGGTTCTAAAGGAATCTATACGAAAGAAAACAAACTAGCAAACAGCATGAATTATGGGATACAGTAAGCAAACATGAGCAAAGAGTGGCTCATAATCATTAAAACTGGATAACTTGAACTCTGGCCTAGTTTTTTTTTACAGTAGTAAAGGTGCTTGGATTAAATATGCAGTCTGTACTTTTTTGTCACGTAACTAAAGACTTAAAAGGGCATCAGGCGCCTCGAGCAAATTAAATAATCCTGCCACATGGAAATAGATTCCCAGAAAGCTGAGTGTGACAATCACTCACACACATAGGGCAGTCCATTATGGAGTATGTGAAGTCCTTTACTGATGGAAAGCTGAGGGACCGAGTAATAAAGTATGACATAATTTAGCATGTAAATTTCTGAAGTATTATTTTAAATCCTGGTACGATCAGAGGGACTATCAGTGGTTCTATTTAAGGAGGAGAATTATCAGAATGCAGTCACAAAACTTCCAAATAAAAAATACCAAAACACACACTGCGTAGCAACAATGCCTCAGAATAGTTAAGTTCTATTTCTGTTCCAAAAGCCCCTCAGATGAGTCCTGTATCATATCCATTCTTTACAGACATTGTTGTAATTAGTCCATTATAAGTTCTTTATCCTCCCTCCTCATCCTTACATCCCATCCCTCCTGGAGGAGTTAGAGTTTGGCTGATGGACAGGAACGATCTGGTTCTGGAAGAGGGGCTGGAGAAAGAGGCCCAGTGTACCAACCACACACACGATGACAAAGATCCACAAAAACAGGCGGTCCACCACCATGGCAACGTATTTCCAGTCCTCAATGACCTACAGAAATGAAAACAGGAAGGGGAATTATTCAGAAAAGCAAAGAAGAAACGCACGAGGAACTACGAAACATGTTTTACCTGAACACGCAGGCCATCGTTAATTAACCGCTCGCATCCCACAGGGTTATTGATTTGAGGATGTAGTTATTGACCTGACACAGTGGTTAGGTTTTAATAACATATACATCCCCCACAGAAATCCATGATTTCCGACATGAAGCTACACAGAGCTGTTAGATGTAAAAATAAAATCGAGATCATAAAACTCGCTCCTTTTGCTCCTTAAATCTGATTGGCTGAGCCGTTTGTGCAGACGTGACATAGTTGACAATAACACACACTTCAGAGCGCTTTACATTCATATCAATGCATGATACACAATAATTTTCTTTTTTCATAAACTGCATTCTGTATTTTGGCCACTATTTGATCATTGGAAAAACCTCAAATCTCTTACTCAGCGATCAGCGTTTTTTTTAAAAGATGGACTAGATCATGTTGCAGATTATAAATGCAGATTATTGATTTCAAAAAACACATTTATGAATCAATTTTTATTATAGTGTGTTTGTAAGCATGTTAAAAATATGATAAGACACTCGAGGTTGAGTATTATCATAAATAAATCATGGGAAAGAAGTGTAACTGTCCATTTATTTCTTTTCTTTGTTATTTTTTAAATATAAAGATCTGCTAGTTTTCACAGAATAATAACATATTCTCAGAGACACGGCTGTCTAGCCTGTCTGCAGCATTCTGAATCACTGATGGACGATCAGAGGATGCCTCTGATGTTACATCCACAAGGTGGAACAGTAGGATGGAGGTGTGTAACAGCATGTGCAGCAAGGTTTACCCGCTAACAACACAACACCCACCAATACAGCACCACCCCATCAGTGCAGAGCATCATCCACCACCCGAATAATACCTGGGTTTGTAGCTGTACTGTCTTTAATAAAGCAATAAAGAGCTAGAGCGTGGCATTATTGTGAATAAATCAGAATGAAGCGGTGTCATTAATCCCGATGTGTAGCTGGGTACAGTTACACCTCATTTTCGTGATTTATTCACAATAATACACAACCTTAAGTTTTTTATTGCTTTTATAAAATACTTTCATAAATGCATTTATTAAAAGTAAAATTAATTAAATAGTTAATAATCTGCTCTTCCGCTACGTAATCTAATCGGTTTTAAAAGTGAACTCTGATTGCTGAGTAACAGGTTTGCAGTTTCTCTAATGTTCAAATACTGCCATCTTGTGACCATAATAAATGTATTATATATCACGCATTGATAAGATTGTGAAGCATTCAGAGGTGTGTGTTATTGTCAATAACAATAATGTCATGGCTGGAAAAACAGCTCAACCAATCAGATTTAAGAAGCAGAACAACCTTTTTTATGATCGGCAACAAAACACTGCAATCTGCACGCTATAAGAATAAAGAAACAAATGTAGGCTGTAAATACTTACGCTTTGATCGTCATCATTTCCCATCATATGCTCAGCTACATATCGAACCCCGTCAACTGCCTCCTGAACGTCCGGCCCCAGGTTCGAGGCTCGAATGCCCCCCCTCGTGTCGCTCTGTGTAAAGCTGTGACCGTTCGGTAGAAACTCTGTGGGTCTCTGCTCTGGTTTTCTGTAAAAGCCGAGCCCCTGGTTGTAAAATCCTCCCGGTGACGACAGCGCTGATGCCGAAGACGCCGCCAGCAGCACTGAAGCCGAAGAGGACACATGAGACCTGCAGGAGGCACCATATTGGAGCCCAAACAGATGTTGACCTTCTCTCTGGTGCCTCTGCTGGCGTAGCTTCTGCCGTGCAAAGTTCCCCTGAGGCCTCCGCATTAAAAGCAGCATGGGGAGTTTGTCCAGGAAGATAAACTTGACCCATCGTGGCATGGTGTGGGTACTCGGGGATCGATGGTGTACGTTCAGCACACACACACTTGTGATGATGGAAAAGGTCACCAGCACCATGGTGAACATCAGGTACTTGCCGATGAGAGGCACGTCCAGAGAGGTCGGGGGCACAATTTTGGAGATCAATAGGAGGAAGACGGTGAGGGCCAGCAGCACGGAGATACACAGGGTCATCTTTTCCCCGCAGTCCGACGGCAGGTAAAAAACTAAGATGGCCAGCGAGGTGATCAACACACAGGGGATAATCAGGTTAATGGTGTAGAAGAGTGGCTTTCTCTTTATGATAAAGTCATAGGTCAGGTCCACGTAGGTGGGGTCCTGAGGGTTTACCGTCCTCCGTCCTGGCAGAGCTAAGATGTCCCATTCTCCACTGGGTGTGAAGTCATCCATGCTCGCCACCTCGGACTTCAGGACCAGGTCGATCTCGGTGTGATCATACGTCCAGGAGCGGAACTTCAGCGTGCAGTTCTGCTGGTCAAATGGGAAGTGCTTGACCTCGATCTTGCAGGCACTTTTGTAGATGGCAGGAGGCAGCCAGGCGATTGAGCCGTTAAACAGCACAATGGCGTTGGTGAAGACAGTCACTTCGTATGTGCCATCAGCGCTTAAAGACCACAGAGAAGTTTGCTTTAGTTCTTAAACTCTCAGACACACATTCTGTTCAGTATGGGAAAATGGGTCAAAAGTCAAACATTTTTTAAAAACATACACTGGAACCTCTGTTTTTATTGATAATCCATCCGCAAACCATCGGTCGAATCTGAAAAACTGAGGCGCCTATTTTCATGTAAATCCAGTTTTCCAACATACATAAAACAGATTTTATAGAGAATAAATGTAGAGTTTAATACTGAAAACATAACAACGGAATTATATATACACAATTTTATATCTTTTTATTAAAATGAATATAAAACGTCCAACATTTCCTGCCATCTAACTCTTTTGAATTCAAATTAATAAATACTTTTACATTTTGTAAGCGCATTAGCGTCTTTCACTACATTAGCATCTTATCACTTTCTTTTTCCTCACAATGAAACTTGGACAGTGAGTTTATGTACACACGGCTGATTTTAGCAATCTTAATGGCGCTCTGGTATTTTTGAATGATTTCCTTCTTCAGCTCGATCGTGTTTCTGATCTTTTTCTTTGATGCGCTGCTGGAACAGCAAACTCTTTTTGGTCCCATGATGGGGCTAAATGTAAAACGTTTACTTCACGTGAGACAGTGAGATATGTCCACGGCCCAGGATTACGGCGATAAAATCCGAAAAAAGACATCATTTTGATGGAGAAAATCAACAAATACAGAATCCGGTGATATCCGGTCAATGAGAACAGAGGTTCCACTGGATTCATTTTTTTAAGATGTCCACGAGTCACCATTTAAGAAATGTTAGTCTAAAGCCTCGTTGGTACTATTTTTCAGACAACAGTCTTATGCAGCAGAGATTTCACATAAAACTGTTTATTTTAGCTTGTATGACAACACTTACTTATTGTACAGAACAATATCAGGGAGCCAGATGTGTCTAGATGGGATGCAGAGCTTGTCAATCCCCTCGTAGGCAGACGGGTCCCATGACAGTCTGTAATCATCCCAGTTCTGAGAGGAGGGAGAAAGTACCGGTCCTCATTACATTGTGGGTTATTCAGACATAATGACTTTCTAAAAGCAGGATGGCACTCAATTACACACCGCATTATCATTTTAATGACAACTTGCTGCTCCGCTATTGGAGAGACAATCAGAGCAGCCATTTGTGTTCAAGGGCAAAGCCACGCGGCGTGGAAGTCATAATTAAGTACTAATTATTACGTGATGGACGGTCCACGCTTACCTGCTTGAGCCACACGTTTGTCGTCATGATCTGTTCTCTTTCATTCTGTATGAACACACACATTAAAGCACAAGAGGGGGGGGGCATTATAGAAAATAAATCACTGGAAGGAGCGAAATCGTTGAGTAGCAGAACAATGGTTTCTCTAATAATCAAATACTGTCATCTAGTGGCCAAATTACAGATTTACAGCTTCCAAAAACAGGAAAAATAATGTGTTGATCACGCATTGACGCGAGTGTGAAGAGCTCAGAGGTGTGTGTTATTGTCAATAATGTCATGGCAGGACAAACGACTCAGCCAATCATATTTAAGCACCAGAACTACCCGTGTGGGTTTTCTCTGGGTTCTCCGGTTTCCTCCCACAGTCCAAAAACATGAATTCAAGGTGAATTGAATGCTCTAAATTGCCCCGTAAGTGAGTGTGTGCCCAGTGGATTGGCGCCCTGAGACCTTCTGCTCTGGATGGGCATGGGAAACCTACTTCGCCGTGACCCTAGTAGAGGATTAACTAGAGATAATGATGTAAAATAATGTATTGTACATCACGCATTGATGCGAGTGTGAAGAGCTCAGAGGTGTGCGTTATTGTCACAAAACTCATGGCTGGAGAAATGGCTCAGCCAATCAGATTTAAGGAGAAGAACTACCTGTTTTAGAATTAAAACCAGGCCGTGAATACACCAGCACTGACCTGTAGACAGTATCGTATTACCACACACTAATGTGTTTGTGAAGGACAATGTGGGAAAAACATTTTACCATCTCATGCTGTTCTCATATTAAAGGGACTTAACCCAGCGCAATCGAGGACATTCACTCAAGTACTGGACTTGAGTGCAGGGTTAAACCCATTTTGTTGTTGTTATTGTTTTTAGAGTTTGTGAGGCAATTTTTTGATTAATTTGGGAGAAACATGAGCTTTTCCTTCTCACCACACTGATGAGTTGCGCCAAAGAGACCTCCAGCCGCACTGTGACCCGTTCAGTTCGGTTCAGCGCCGGTCGGATCAGTTTGTTATATCGCTCTTTTGCCAAAAGCCAGTTCATCAGCCGCTCCTCGGAGTCTGCGCAGATGCCGCCTGCACAGATGTTGGTGTTATTAAATCGGTTATCGAGCACCTAGCCATACATTATGTACAATTGTATGCTTTCATTTCCAGTACAGGGCAAGGTCCCTAAAGACATGATTGCTTGAGTTTGGTATTAAGTTTGAAAGAATTCGAGTCCTCAACCTCAACTAAACCACACACCTTTGGCATGACCTAGAGGAGAGAAAGAGCAGAGTGAGTTACACTCCTTTATCAGTTCCCGACCCATTGGCTGCACTGCACAATGCACAGATGGACCCACTCACTCTCTAACTGTGAGTCATTAAAGTCGTTGTGAGCCTGAATGTTGCACTAATTAGTGTTTCCAGAAGACAAATGGTTTCTGTTATCAATGAAGCTGAGTGGAGGAACTACACAACACAAACAAATGAACTACCGTCCTGCAGCTAGAGGATTCTGGAGACCCACAGAGTTGTCATTAACACAAATAACGAGTTAAAAATACACACAGTCACTTATTATTGTTAATTAACTAATTAAAACCTGTGTGCATAGTTACTGCATATTATTACACAATCACCAAGTCCTATTATTAAAAACAAAAAGACGTAAAATATAAAAAAAAAAAATCAAATAAGTAAATAATGCAGAATAAAGTCAGAAATGTAATAGTTTTTAACATGTAATCTGTGCAGCTGACTGATGTGTACAGTAATTCATTATCTTTTGCTTAATCCTCTACAAGGGATGCGATGGGGTTCCTCATGCCCATCCAGGGGGAACGTTTCAGGCGCTGGGCAAACACACCCAGGACAGGGTGCCAATCCATCACTGGGCACACACTTAAACACACACACATGTACACAGACTATACCTGGCAGTCAATTTACCTTGAATCCATGTTTTTGGACTGTGGGAGGAAACCGGACAAACGGGAGTAAACCCATGTGGACACGGGGAGAACATGAAAACGCCACCCAGATTGTGATTCAAACCGGGAATCCTCAGCACTGAGAGGCGAACATGCCACCATGCCACCCCAGATTTATTTAGATTTATTCCTTATAATTACATTCACACTGTACGGACAGAAGTGTTGGGACATCTACATTTTAAGTTCTTTTAAGACGTTCCATAACATTTTGTGTGTGTTGTGTAAATCATTGCTCAGTTATTCAGATGAGTATTTGTGAGGTCAGACATTAGTAATAATTGTACATTGAAAACTGCTGGGTGGTGTTAAGGGCCACACCTAACTCACCATCCATATGTACCTTTAAAAATGTATGTAATAACTATAAGGTCAGCATGTTCGCCTCTCAGTGCTGGGGACTCCAGGTTCAAATCCTTATCTGGGTGCAGTTTCCATGATTTCCCCATATCCGCGTGGGCTTTCTCTGGGTTCTCCGGTTTCCTTTCACAGTCCAAAAACATGGATTTACGCTAAATTGCCCCATGTGGTGTGTGTGCGTGAGTAAGTGTGTGCCAGCAATGGATTGACACTCTGTCCTGGGTAAATCAGCCCAGTTTTCAAAATGTTCTCCCCCCATCGCGACCCTGGTAGAAGATTAATAAGAAGACAATGAATTAATTTTAAGGTGCCTACCCCTTAAGGGACATTAAGAACATTTGTTTCCAAGTCTCCCAAAGTTAAGTGTTTAAAGTGCAGTTAATGAGGTTTGTGTTCTGTTTGCATGTTATTTGTGTCTACCTTAAAAATTTATTTCCTAGTAATAATGTAGATTAATATACACGTTGGTGATGTGTCTAAAGATTTAAATCAATCTTCTCACATTTAGAAATAAATCCAATCAGTGTTGTTAAGAACAGTTTTGATGTCATCATTGCATTGAAAGGAGCTGCAGTCACCTTGCAAAAACTAATGAATATATAGTATAAAGTAATCAGAGTTATACAAAAAGCTGTTAAAATAATTCATGTGTATTTGAACTATATAGTTATAATGTACAATAAATATTTTAGGTGCAATACTTTTCAGTTAACATGACTCAAAGTCCTATGTCTGTGTAGGTTTCCTTAATGTTCCCTCCCACAGTCCAAAAACATGGATTCAAGGTAAATTGGATGTTCTGAATTGCCCCTATAATGTGTGTGTGAGTGAGTGTGTGCCCTGTGATAGATTGGCGTCCTGTCCTGGGTGTATCAGCCCAGCACCCGAACCCCACCCGAGCTAGTGGAGGATTAAGCTGAAGATAATGAATGAATTAATAAATATTTATTTTGTACTCAATCCTACCCGTAACTTTCTTATTCTAGTACTTTATTCTTATTCGTCGTGATTTATGGGGCACCAGTGAAATCTGAGATTTTTTTTTTTCATTAAAAGATTAATTAAGTATTCTGATTCGGATTTCTCTGGCGCTCTAAGACATTGGAGACACCTTCAGCACATCCATGTCTGGCTTTCTTGCTTTGCAGAGAAACAAATAAAAGAGATTCGTACTCACTGTGCAGGAGGGAGAAGGCGTAAAGGAGGAGAAAGTGGGTCCGTGCCATGGTCAGAGCCGCCGCCGTGTGTGTGCGCGCGCCCGTTTGGAACTCCCATTACGGATCGCTAGGGGAGAGGGCGCCTCAGCTTGGATTGTCCTCACACAGCCCGGATCACACTCCGGATATGAGGGATCCACCGTGGAGAGGACAATGTGGAGGAGCCGCATCTCCCCCTTCAGCCCCCTTATGATAATAAACCCAAAGCGCGTGCGCTCCTCTGCGCGCTCCTCTCAGTGCGCTCCTCTCCTCTGCGCGCTGCTGTAAAGCTTTATTATGGGTTCAAGCATGAAGTGCTTCAATTTTTTTTCGTCTTCTTCCTATTTTAATTATTATTTTGGGTAAAATGTGTTGGGCAGCCAAAGTCCTCTAGACACCAAACTTGGGGAGTAGGTGCAACCTCTCCTCCTATAATAATAAAATTCACACCGATTGGCCTATAATTAGGGCTATAGTGCGGCAAAACAAACAACTTTGTTATTTGGACTCATCAGCTATGGCCACTTGGATTTTTGTTGTTTAACTAGTCCTTGGTTTTCCAGTCAAACCCCATGTGTTTGGTATCGAAAATATTCAGCAGAGTGGGCTCTTCAATATTCATTCATTCATTCATTAACTTCTGCTTAATCCTCTGCGAGGGTCGCTGGGGTTCCCCATGTCCATCCAGGAGAGAGCTTCTCCAGTGCTGGGCAGATACACCCAGGACAGGGTGCCAATCTACTGCTGGGCACACACTCGCACAGAATATAAGGGCAATTTACAGCCAATTTACCTTGAATCCATGTTTTTGGACTGTGGAAGGAAACCCCACACAGACACTAAAATATGGAAACTCCACACTCCACTCAGATTGTTATTGGAACTGGGAATGCCCAACGCTGACAGAAGAATGTGCTAAGCCACCCTGCCGCTCTGCGAGAATTCAATAATTCTCAAACAAACAAAAAACATTCTGTCAGGTTGCTACAGACAAATGAATCCATACATCAAAATTCTAATTCATAATTTATATTAAAAAAATATATAAAAATAAAGGGAACGCTTAAACAACACAATGTAACCTCCAGACCTCCATGGGATAATAATTTTGATTTACATTTTG
>JAOUQT010064053.1:0-10450 GCA_025769995.1 Xyliphius kryptos
CTATTTACTCTAAAAACACACTTTAAATGCATTCTACACACACCTATATGCACTTTATACACACTAAATATGCACTACACTCTCTTTAAATATACTCTACACACACTAAATACACTCTACACACATTCTAAATACACCCTTCAGACACACACTCCCTAAATACACTCTACACAGACACAAAAAACACACTAGAGACTCTATATACACTCTACTCACACACTCTGTAAATACACTCTACACGAACTTTAAATACACTCTAAATGCACACTACCCACACACTCTAAATACTCATTACACACACTCTCAGAATACATTCTCTAAATACACTCTACACACTCTCTGAATACACACTACTCATTCTATATACACTCTACACACGCACTCTGAATACACTTTACACCCACTCTTTGAATACACTCTACACACACCCTTTCTAAATACACTCTACACACACTGTCTAAATACACACTACACATGCTCTCTGAATACACTCTACACACACTGTCTAAAACACACTTTAAATGCATTTTACAAACACCCTCCATATACACTCAATACACACTACACTATAAATTTACACTAGACATAATCTCTAAATACACTATACACACACTCTCTAAATACACTCTACACACACTCTCTAAATACACTCTACACACACACACTCTACACACACTCTCTAAATACACTCTACACACACACTTTAAATGCATTCTACGCACACTCTATATATACACTCTATACACACTAAATACAACACTACACTCTCCGAATCTACGCTACACATAATCTCTAAGGACACTCTACACACTCTCTCCAAATACACTCTACACACACTCTCTAAATACACAACTCACTGTATATTCACTCGAAAATCACACTTCAAATACATTTTACACACACTCTCTATATACACTCTATACACACTACACTCTCTGAATTTATGCTACACATAATCTCTAAGTACTTTCTACACACTCTCTCCAAATACACTCTACACACACTCCCTGAATACACTCTACACACACTCCCTGAATACAAACTTTAAATTCACTTTACATATACCCTCTATATACACTGTACACACATTCTCTGAATACACTCTACACACACACTGTAAATACACTCTACAGCTACACTACACACACACACACACACTCTAAATACACTCTCCAAATACACTCTACACACACTCTCCAAATACATTCTACACACACTCTTCCTTAATACACTCTAAATACACTTTACACACACTGTAAATACACCCTACACACTCCCTCTAAATACACTCTACACACTCTGTCTAAATACACTCTACACACTGTCTAAATACACGCTACACACACTCCCTGAATACGCTATAGACACAATCTAAATGCACTCTACACACATTCTCTAAATACACAATACTCCTGCTATATTCACTCTAAAAACACACTTTAAATGCATTCTACACACACATATATACACACTAAATACGCACTACTCTCTCGGAATTTACGCTACACAATCTCCAAGTACACTCTACACACTCTCTCTAAATATACTTTAGACACTCTCTTTAAATATATACTCTACACACTCTTTCTAAATACACTCTACACGCATACTAAATACACTCTACACACAGCAAGAGGACCCTGGTTCAATCCCCGGTTAGGGCGACCTGGGAATTTCTGTGTGGAGTTTGCATGTTCTCCCCGTGTACGCGTGGGTTTTTTTCTGGGTGCTTCGGTTTAGTCCCACAGTCCAAAGACATGCACGCTAGGTAAATTGGAAATGCTAAATTGTCTAAACTAAACTTGTGTATTGATATGTGACTTTGTGTATGATATGAGACTTGTGTACGAGTATGACCGTGTTGCTGTCATTAGAATAGCCACTGCTGCTGAGGATGACGTTAAACAATATAGATAAATAAATAAATATACTCTACACCTACACTCTGAATACACTCTACACACACTCTCTGAATACACTCTACACACACACTCTACATACACTCTTTTTAAATACACACTACTCACTCTATACACTAACACACTTTAAATCCATTCCACACACAACCTCTATACACACTACACTCTATAAATGTACACTACACACAATCTCCAAGTACACTCTACAAACAATTTAAATACACTCTACACACACCCTCTATATACACTGTACGCACACGACCACACTCTAAATACACAATACACACACTCTCTGAATACACTCTACGCACAATCTCAATACACGCTATGCACACTCCCTGAATACATGCTACGCACACTCCCTGAATACACGCTACGCACACTCCCTGAATACATGCTACGCACACTCCCCGAATACACTCTACACACACTCCCCGAATACACTCTACACACAGTCTCTGAATACACTCTACACACACTCTCTGAATACACTCTATACACACTCTCTAAATACACTATACACACTATATTTAAATACACTACACACACTCTAAACACACTCCCCAAATACATGCTACACACACTCACCGAATACACGCTATGCACACTCTGAGTACACTCCACGCACACTCTCTGAGTACACTCTACGCACACTCACTGAGTACACTCTACGCACACTCACTGAGTACACTCTACGCACACTCCCTGAGTACACTCTACGCACACTCCCTGAGTACACTCTACGCACACTCCCTGAGTACACTCTACGCACACTTCCTGAGTACACTCTACACACACTCCCTGAATACACGCTATAGACACTCTCTGAATACATGCTATAGACACTCTCTGAATACTCTCTACACACAATCTCTGAATAAACTCTGCACACAATACACTCCACACACATTCACTGAATACACTCTAAATGCATTCTACACACACCTATATACACACTAAATATGCACTACACTCTCTGAATTTACGCTACACAATCTCTAAGTACACTGTACACACTCTCTCTAAATATACTCTACATACTCTTTTTAAATATACTCTACACACACTAAATACACTCTACACACAGCAAGAGGACCCGGGTTCAATCCCCGGTTGGGGCGACCTGGGAATTTCTGTGTGGAGTTTGCATGTTCTTCTCGTGTGCTCCAGTTTCCTCCCACAGTCCAAAGACATGCACGCTAGGTAAATTGGAAATGCTAAATTGTCACTAACTTGTGTATTGATATGTGACTTTGTGTATGATATGAGACTTGTGTACTAGTATGACCGTGTTCCTGTCATTAGAATAGCCAGTGCTGCTGAGGATGACATTAAACAATAAATAAATAAATACATTTTCATGCCTTCACACCTTTAAATAACAATGGTGTTTGTAAATATATCTATGTTGATGCGCATGGCGGTCTCCAAATAGGGTGTGTTCTGGTAAATTTCTGGTATGTTACTATTTATTGTCACCAACTAAAACCAACCTAGGAATAGGTCAAGAGTCAGACGTACATTGCTATTTTAGCAGTGAATTGTCAAGACAGGCGTGTGTCCAACCCGCTTACACACACAGTTTATTTTTTTAATAAATAATGTAAAAATCTCACTCAATTTTAACAATGGCAAGTGCTTGAACATTTCTTGGATGTAACGAGTGGTTATTTGAGTTATTGTTACCTTTCTGTCATCTTGGACCAGTTTGCCCATCCTCCTCTGATCTTTCGCATCAATAAGGCATATTCGTAAAAACAACTGCCACTTTCAGACAATACTCTGTAAACCATAGAGATGGTATGAGATGGTTGTGCATGAAAATCCAAGTAGATTCAAGCAGTTTGTTGTTGCATCCTACTTGATCAATTTATGACAGTCATTGTGCGCTTAAATATGAACATAAAAGACACTGTCTCATTCCAAACATTTCTGTTCATTTTTGGTAAACAGTTTTTTTCATTAAAAAGTGACATTATCTTGTCTTTCCAACTGCAATGAACATGCATGCCCAGTTTATATCCGATGAAAAGCACACATAGTCACGTCCAGGTAGTTGCACCAATGAAATAGCAATCTGCCAATGTCAGACCACACTTGGGTGAATGTGAATTGACAAGCTGATTGGTTTATTGCACGTTACACCCAAAACACACGTATGAATATTCGAGAGAATTAGTACATGCTGCGTTTCAAGGCACTCAAGGTGTAATTTTACTGTCAATAATATAGCAAAAACACACTGACACATCCTAGATCAAGCTGAGCTGCATGGTTGACAGTTCGCCTTATATAGCTAAAATAGGGCCCGTAAAGACAGAATAAGAAGGAAAAGATTCAGACACAGATGTGGCAACAGAAAAAGGAAACGTATGAAATATTGATACCATGTAATCAGCTTTATGTGTGTACATCCGTGTCAGATTTATTTGGCAGGCACATAACACATACACTATATTTCCAAAAGTGTGGGATTATCTGCCTACAAATGCATATGCTCTTGACTGGCATCTCATTATTAATACATAGGTTTTAGTATGATGCTGGCTCACTATTTGCATTTCAACAGCTTTAACTATTCTGGGAAGGGTTTAGACATGTTTTAAGAGTGCGTTTATGGGAAATTCTGACCATTCTTTTAGATGCACCTTAGTAAATTTAGACACTGATGTGGTACTAATCCTTACCAAAGGTGTTCTATCAGGTTGAGGTCTGGACTGTGAAGTTTCACACCAAATTAGCTAATCTATATCTATAGAATCAAAAAACTTGAACAGGGGCATGTTTACGACTGTGTTATATCACATTTCCATTTACCAACACTTAACAAGCATTTGGGAAATGAGGATACTAATTGTTGGAGCTTTGTATGTGGAATTCTTTCCCATTGTTGCTTTATGTATAGCTTAAGTTGCTTAACAGTCCGGGGTCTCAATTGTAGTCCAGTCTAGTAGCGGCACTATTTTACTACAAAGCCACACTGTTGTAACATGCAGAATTTGGCTTGTCATTGTCTTGCTGAAATAGATGTTGCATGAATGGCATCATATGTTGCTCCAAACCCTTTATGTACCTTTCAACATTAAAGGTACCTTCATATATGTGCAAGTTATCCATGGCATGGGCACTAATACACCCCCATACCATCAGAGATTCTGGCTGCTCAACTTTGCACTGATAACAATCCGGACAGCCGTTTTCCTCATCAGCTCGGAGGAGACACCATGGTTTTCTAAAGCGTTCCTGAGCCCATGTGTTAATATGATTTCGGTTGTTAAAGCAGTGCCACCTGAGGGATTGAAAATAACCCGCATTCACTGTTAGTTTTCGGTCTAACGAGTACTGCAAAGATCTGATTCTTTGAATCTTTTAATAATATTATTGACTTTAGATGAAGAATTCCCTAAATTCCTTGCATCTTCGCATTGAAACATTGTTCTTAAATTGCTGGACTTTATTTCTCACACAATTGTTCACAACTGAGCCTTTTTCATGTTTCCATTTAACCTGTTCACCTGTGGAATGCATTTTGAGCATTCCTCATCTTTCCATCGTCTTTTTGCCCCTTTTTTAACTATTTTGGAACGTGTTGCAGAAATCAAATTATAAAGGAGTAAAAATTTGTGTAATCAATTGAATATGGATCTAAAGGTATTGGCAAATCATCATATTCTGTATTAATGTTTTACACATTGACTCAACTTCATTGGAATTGGAACTGTATCATCATGTACAGTATTGATATCACAAGACCAGATTTCTAAACTAACATTATACAAGATTAAAAATAAATTATGGTATGAAAATTTACCGATTATATATGAATAATCCAAAGTGAATCAATAGTATCGAGTCAAAGAGATTTTTGATTCTCAAATAAAGGTTTTTTTGCATTTACATTTCTGGATATTCATGACGGGTACAAAATTATATTCATAGCAAGGTTATATTCATATTACACAAGTCTGGTGGGGGAAAGTTTGGTATTTCCAAAGCACCCAGATGAAACAAACAAGACACACGCAGAACATGCAGTCTTCACAAAGAAATGACCCAGGTTAACCCACATGGGGTTCAAACCCAGGACCATATTGCTGTGAGAGGTTTCTGTACCTGACTGTTCCACCATGCTGTGCACAAAGGTGTTCATTTTAAAAGGTTGTTCACAAAATGGCAATTAACAATTATAGAATTAACTGTGTTTTATATCATTTTTAACTATTTGTTAAACTTTATTAAACACAGACTAAATGAGCATACCATTCTTTGATTTGATACAAACCCATGGATTTGATCCTTAGTTAAAAAAATTCAAAACTCTAATGTGTTGAATCACTTTTTCAAAAATGTAAGATCATCTCTATCATTGTAAACAATCAATCTATTCAGTGCCTCCTCAATTTCGATCGCATTGTGTTTCCTGTTGAATACGTTACATCACATATCACCATACGTGTTACCTATGGTGAGAATAACCCATAATTTTTCTCAGGCTCAGATTTAACACAATGCAGTTACTTTTATCATTATTGCTATTCACGGCACAGCAGCCACTGTATCAAATTCTGATGTTTGACTCTCAATAAATGTGGCCGATTTTGACACTATAGATAAAATCTGTAGGAAGTCTGCAATCTGCAATCTGTAAGGAGTAAGATGATTTTTTTATGAAGCTGCATGGGATAATGTACACTGTTTAAGAACATTATAGGTAAAATAAACATGTTTTAATGGAGAGAGTGAATAGAATCTGAATTTTAGAATAAAGTTAAATGTGCCTGTCTGGTGATTATTTAAGCATTTGGCTAAAGAAGATTTTTGGTTTAAATATGAATGGCAGAGATCATTTTACAGTCAGGGATCTGTGAAGGCAGGTGATATGATGTGGCTTTGCCTGACATGCCATGATAAAAAGTAAAAAAACAATAATGAAATAATACGGATATTTGTCCACTGATATAATTTGCTGAATTTCTATTTCAAATTCAGGAATATATGCAATCAGCGATAGGAATCTCACTTCAAATTGCATAATCCCGCACAAACTGTACTGATTGTGTGTAATATGCACATTCCTGTTCCTGTATGTCAACAACTTTATATTTGTAGGCACTTTTATTTTATTTCCTCAAATATGTGTATGACATATTTATTCTTGCTGATCTGACATAAAATTGCAATGAAAATGCACAAGGTGTGGCAGCCAGTACCTCTGGCTCACTGAAGGAGTACTCATTCTTATGCTTGTTCTGTTGTTGCTTCTCTTCTGCTGTACATACTGATGGCAAGTGTTCATCAGCTAGTGAGAAAAAGCAAAGTGGACCAAAGAGGTTCTCACAGCAAAAATGGAAGGTTCTATTTGAAATCTTGTAAAGTTTTCCATCCAATAAACTCAAGTAGTTTTATAATCAGTTGCATTATAAAAGTAATTTTAATGAAAAGGTTGTGAATAAATGTTTTACGCTGTACTGTATTTATGTTGGTATTGAATGTAGTATGAACAATTACAAATTGTGGAATTGCATTAACACATTAGAACACATGGTGGGTGCAGAACAAATTCGGCCTCACCAGCCACAAACCTCAACGAACGTCACTGTCGGGATTATATTAAAAATGTAGGCTAAGAATTAAATGAGGTACATAATAGAATTAAATGTAGAGCAGTTATTCACTCTGGCCCAGTTTTACTTGAATGTAATACTTTTTTGCAGACAGGTCTCGGATGTTAAAAGGGTTGTTCACAAAATGACAAATAGTAATTAGAGAATTCATTGTGTTTTTTTATCACTGGTATCTGTTAAAACAGACCAATCTTAACTGAGCATAGCAATCTTTTGTCAATCCTTGCAGCCCAACCTGAGGATTTGATCCCTAACTAAAAAATAAAAATCTTAATATCTACGGTAAGGGTGCGTCCAGATCTGCCTATTCCTGAAAATATATGGCACATCATGAAGATGATTTTATCATATCATCATGTCATATTTTATCATATAATCACAAAGCAGATCTATGGCGGTTTGATCTCTACTGGCTGTAAGATTGACTCACCTTCAAGTTTAAAGGTAAGACGATGTCATCTGTATTGCCTATAACAAATATATGTCAAATATATGTCTGTAGTATCAGATTAGGAGAAGGGATAAATATAAGGTGTTGGATGAATGATATCGGAGAGAAATTTAATAGCACAATGAGAAATACATGATTTGGATTTTAGAATACCTACTAAAACATTCCTCATAACAGGCTTTGATGTTATGTGATATGTCCATTTCAAGACTTTCAGCAGATGTTGAATTGGTTCTAACACTTTCAGAAAGTGTGTGTAGTGGCAGGACCAGGCTGTGATTTTTTTGTCTAGCCAATAGATTCTTGGATTCTGTGATTGTTTTCATAGAAACACTGGTACAATTGGCATGATGGCAGTTTCCACAATGAGGGAGAAAGGTGGCTCCAAAATGCATGCAATGTTTATCTGTGCAGGGTCCTTATTGGGGCAAGTGATGACCCTCGCTGCCCAGATCACTACCAGGAGCTTCAACACCAAATTTATCTGGTAAGCAGTATTGAGTCTGACGCTCCTAAAACACTGTGGGAGAGTGTCGTGTATAAATCTCAGTCGGAGTATACCGCTTTTTCTTTAGTGTAAATGAGAAGAAAAATAATTCACAGGTCAGTCAAAGATCGGCTTTAATGCAGATATAAGAATATAAAAATCCTACTGTATTTCAATATACATTATCACACATACCAGATATAATGCAAATTGTGACAACCATGATTTATTTGTAATTATATACAAAACAACATATTCTACATACAGTTGATAAAGACTACAGTAAACTCCTCCACATTTATTTTATCCTTGCATAACATTGATATATTTCTCAGGAGACAAGACCTGCTAGCAATAGGTTGCTGGTTGTGGCAATTACGACAGAGAAACTGGAAATTCTACATCTCTAAATGTTATTTACTGGTTAAATGCGTAGGTTTTTTCATGATTAGTTCAGCTAATACATAAAGGACAGCAAGAGTTGTTTGGCTTTGTGAAAAGGTTTGAGAGGTTTTCATTGGTCAACGTTACAGTAAAATAATTCAGGGGTTTACAGTATGCTGATAACCACCACTAGTTCAGTACTGTAGATACACTATATTTCCAAAAGTATTTGCTCACCCATCCAAATTATTGGAATCAAGTGTTTTAATCATTTCTAAGCTACAGGTGTATGAATGCTTCAGAATACCAAGACATTTTGGACAATTCCATTTCTTCCAAATTTGTGGGAACAGTTTAAAGCTGGCCCCTTCCTCATGACTATGCACCAGTGCATGAAGCAAGGTCCATTAAGACATGGAGTCTGGTGCGGATCTACTTGACTGGCCTGACCTTAATCCGATAGAACATTTTTGGGATGAATTAGAGTGGAGACTGAGAGTCAGGCCTTCTCGTCCAACATCAGTGTGTGTGACCTAAAAAATGCGCTTCTGGAAGAATGTTAAAAAATAAACACACTCTTAAAACTTGTGAACAGCCTTCCCAGAAGGCTTGAAGCTGTTCTTGCTGCAAAGGGTGGACCAACATCATATTGAACTTTATGGATTAGCTCCTATGTAAGTCAAAGCAGGTGAGCGAATACTTTTGGAAATATAGTGTAGTGCCATGATTTCCCACCACTCAGTCATGGAAGACTAAGTAAATACAGTTGTGGCCAAAAGTTTTGAGAATGGCAAAAATCTTGGATTTTAGTTTTTTGCCTCGGTTTTTATGGTGACAATTTATAATAACTCTTGATTGTGACAATCAGGATGAACTGTGATTAACTGCAAAAAGTCATTCCTGCCATGAAAATGACCTTATCATAAATATTACTCCATTCCAGCCACTGCATTTCAGCACTACAATAAGTCCTGCTAAGCTCATTTCAGTGATCTCCGTAGCTCATGAGAAAAGGTTAATGAGGACAAGATAGCTGATATCACTCTGTCATGCTGATAATAATCGATTTCAATTTTATATATTGCTTTCTACAATGAAAGATCATCACAAAGCAGCTTTACAGAAATCAAATACAGGATATAATCATGAAGTTTAAATAATCACTAATAAACAAACTGGGTTGCAACAGTGGCAAGGAAAATCTCCCTGAGATGATGAGGGGAAAAGACCTTAAACTATGGCATGTGTTAGATTACAAATGTGTTAGATTACAAATGTGTTAGATTACAAAGTCTTAGATTACTAAGACTAGCAAGAGTGGCATAATTAAAAGTGAAATCCATAGCAAACACGTACAGGAGGGATCCCTGAGACATTAGGGACTCCCGACATTTCAGTATACTAACTCTCTAGTGCCTAGAATCCATGCACCAAAAGTGTGACATTGTGGTGCAGTGGGTATCTCTGTCACCTCACTTAAGAAAGGCCCAGGTTCGATTTCTGGGCGGGACGATTCTTCTGTGTGAAATTTCTGCGTAAAGCTTGCATGTTTCCCCCTGTTTGCATGGGGTTTCTACAGATGTAT